>APFE030125175.1:0-33978 GCA_000404065.3 Pinus taeda | reverse complement strand
CCATAGAAAACAATAATTACAACCAAAAGAACTTAATATTTGATAAAAATAAAAAAGACCTCTTTCTAAATGAATTAAAAACTAATTTGCCTCTTTTATCTAGTATAGATAACATAGAAGACCTATATCATAATTTTACTACAACCCTCTCTTATTCTATTAAAAAGTTCTCAATTGAAGTCTCAAATAATAAAAGAAATAGCAAAACCAATCCTTGGTATGACAAAGATTGTAAAAATGCGAGGAGAGCAATTAAGGAAGCTGTTGATGATTCTCTTAAAATGGACAAGATAAGAACATACAAAGCCCTAATTAAAAGGAAAAAGAGGCAGTACATTCGTCAAAGACAAGAGTATCTCTTACACCTATCTAAGGTAGCTCCTAAGAAATTTTGGAGGCAGATTCTGACTAGGAAGACTAAAGATAATAATAAAATTGCTCTTCACGATTGGAATTCCTATATTAAAAAGCTTTATGAATATCCTAATGTCATGGATAATTTGGAAACCCTGCTCACAACGAAAGAAGTTTTCTCTTTAGAGGACATTAAGTTTGGGGTTAATCGCCTCGCGAATGGGAAAGCTAAGGACATTGAAGGTTACCAGGCAGAAATCTTAAAAATTGGAGGCCCTGTCCTCATCCCCCACATACACAAGCTTTTCAATCAAGCTGTTAAGCAAGGGTTCCCTACTCCTTGGACTGAGAGCCTCATTATCCCTATTTTTAAAAGTGGAGATACAAATAACCCCTCTAATTATCGAACAATTATGATCAGCCCTCTCTTAGCCAAATTATATGGTAGTATTCTGGAAAAAAAGCTAAGCATATGGCTTGAAAGTGAAGGTAAGCGGGCTAAAGGCCAAGCAGGTTTCAGAAGGAATCACTCAACAACAGACCACCTTGTTACGCTAAGGATCATTGCGGAGGAATGTCGTAATGATAAATCCAATTTATTTTTCTGCTTTGTAGACTTTAGAAAGGCTTTCGATACGGTTCCTAGATATAACCTTTGGAAGAGGTTAGAAGAGCTAAAGGTTCCTCTTGAGTTAAGAGCTTCTGCTATAAGGCTTTATGAGAATGTAATTGCCAAGCTAAAGAACAATGAGGGGTGGTCAAAAGATATTAAGTGTAACATCGGAGTTAAACAAGGTTGCCCCCTCTCCCCTACTCTATTCGGCATTTACATCGACAAGCTCGAAGGTTATTTAGAAGAAGCAGGATGTGGTGTCACAATCTTAGCTGGGATAGTCATTATCCTTCTTCTTTATGCTGACGATATTGTTCTTTTGGCAAGGTGCCCTTCTGATCTTGATAAGCAACTCAAGCTTCTTAAGGATTTCTGCTCTACCATGGGTATGATTGTTAACACAGACAAAACAAAAGTTATGATTATCAAATCTAAGGACACTTGCGCTAATTTTACGTATGACAATAATAACTTGGAGGAAGTGTATTCTTACAAGTACCTAGGAATTGATATCCATCACAAGCTCAACTGGAACCATAGCATTGAGAAAAGGATCAATGGGGGATGGAAAGCTTATTTTGGTCTTGAAAATAACTGTAGAACAGCAAACCTCGTAATGTGGGATAAAAATAAGTTCCTCTTTGAAACTTTAGTCACTCCAGTTATCTTATATGGCTGTGAAGTCTGGGGCTACAGCATCTCTAGAGAATCATGGCGAAAGATCGAGCAAATCCAGAAGCGTTTTATAACTTATAACCTGAAAATTAAAAGTAATACACCATATCCCATTCTCCTTATAGAAGCAGGTCTTTCTTCTATTGAGAGCCTGGCTATGCTCAGGTTTCTGATGTACAAGCACAAGCTCAATAACATAGACAATCATAGACTTCCTAAGTTGGCTTTAAATTCCAGCCAATCACCTAAGGCTTAACCAAGGATGGCATAAGGACACAAGGGCCTGGTTAAACTATTGGGAGATCAAGGAGAACGATGCTTTGCAAAACATAAATAACATTAAAGATATTGTTACTTCTAAGTTCAAAAAAAAAATTATGGTGTGAGAAAGATTTAGCATCTAAAAGAAAATTAAGTTATTATAAGAAGGTCATCAACCCCACCCTTGAAGATTCAAAAGTATCTTCTCTTTTCTAACTAGCTCAAAAAAGAAATTAATATAGCAAAAATTAGAAACGAATTCTCATTGAGCTCCTAGGTGAAAACTGCAGCCGCTGGGTAGTATCTAAAACGCCATGGATAGAAAAGGATCGCCATATTGTGAGAATAGGAGCATCAGGAATGAAACCACTTCCTCTTAGAGTGCCCTGCATACAACCACATTAGATCTCAATTTCACAACCTTTGTTACAATATTGACCTTTCTAGCCTTTTACAATGCCATAATTATAGTGAACTCGGGAGGCTTCTCTCCAAGCTTTTTGAGCATAGGAATAAAATCTTAACTCAAAATAAATAATTTGTCTTTAGGTCTGATAGATCATTATTTGGTCTTAGCGGACGTTAACCATCATCACCACCATCATCATCATCATCATATATATATATATATATATATGTGTGTGTGTGTGTGTTTTTTTAATCATAAATATATATTTGAAGAAAATTAAATGGTTTTTTTTAATTGAAAATATATATATATATTGTTTTTTAAATTTGAAATGTTGTTGTATTTTTTTTTTTTTGAATATATGTGTATGTCTATGTGTGGTTTTTTGTTTAATTTGAGTATATTTTGGTGTTTTTATGCTTTTGTTTAAATGTTGTTAATCTTAATTTTAATAGTTTTTTTTTGTTTTTTGTTTTTTATGTTAATTTCCTTTTTGTTTTATCTTGTTTTTATTTTAGTTTTTTGTTAATGTTTTTTTAAATTTTTAAATTAATTTTTGATTTTTTTACTTTATTTTATAATTTTATTCATTATTTCTTTTACCAATTTTTTTATGGTTTAACAAGATAATTTTTTTTTACCATTTTCTATGTTTTTTTCTTTTTTTTTTATATATATTTTTATATATTTTATTTTTTAAGTAATCAACATTTTAAAAAAAGAAAAATAAAACAACTAGAAAATTTGTTAGGTAATTATGATTTCAAAAAAAAGGAGATAAAAAAATTTATAGTGTCAATAAATGTAACATTTAAAAAAAATACCCACAGTGAATACATTAAAAAATTTAAAGTGTCAAAAATAAACTCTCTAAAAAAAGTTGATGTTGCATGAACACATTTCAAAATCAGCATGAAAATCGACAACATTTAAAAACAAATATTTATATTTGATACATTAGAAAATTTAAAGCGTAAAAAATATGCTCTGAAAAAAAAGGGTGTATTCTGCATCACCACTTTTTAAAATCGGTTCCTTTTTGCTACCTCAACGAAACACATAATCATATCACCTCCCGTTTCAAAGTTCACATTGTTGTGAAGTTTATCGTAGCTAAGATGAGTGTTTGGCACATTGCCTCTTTAAGATGTTCAAAGGCTTTCCTTCCCTCTGGAGTCCATGAAAATGCATCTTTATTTAGTAATGTTGTTAGAGGTGCTGCTATTGTCCAATAATTCTTAACAAACTTGCGATAATACCCCGTCAATAGGTAGAAATCCTCACAGATGCTTTATGGATGTGGGGATTTTCCATTCCTTAATGGATTTAATCTTTCTAGAGTCTACCTTAACACCTTCATGAGATACAATCTAACAAAAATATTCCACCTCTTGTACTCAAAAGAAACATTTGGAGGTTTTTGGATATAATTGTTTCTCCTCAAATAGTTTCAGCACTCTATCAAGATGTTGAACATGATCCTTCTAGGACTTGTTGTAGATTAGTATATCATCAAAACCTATTAACACAAAATTTCTAAGGAAATGTTTAAAACTGGAATTCATCAAACCTTGAAATGTAGATGGTGCATTGGTAAGGCCAAAAGGAAAGAAAAAAAATTCATAACGACCCTCATGAGTTCCAAATGTTGATTTCGGAATGTCTTCGGTCTTCATTCTAATTTGATGATACCTTGAACAGAGGTCCAACTTGGTGAAATAAATTTCTCCATGTAATTCACGTAATAATTCATCAACAATAGGAATGGGAAATTTATCTTTAATAGTGAGCATTTTGAGCTCCCCATAATCTGGACACATACACCATGATCCATCCTTCTTATGTACCAATACTACAAGAGTAGAGAAATAACTTTGAATACGTTGAATTATACCATTGTTTAGCATTTTTGAAACCATACATTGAATTTCACTCTTTTGGGCATAGGGATATCTATAAAGGCATAATGTTTGGTAGAACACTTCCTAGAATCAAATGAATATCATGATCATGATCATGAATAGATGGGAGGCCTTTTGGATTCTAAAATAACTTGGCGTGATTGTCCAAGACTTTTTGGAGATCTAGAGAACTAGATGATTCTGACATGGAAGCCTCTAGTGAACATAATTGTAAAATTACACCACACCATTATTTCCTTAGAAGCTTTCTCATGCCATTAGAGTTGATTACCTTTCCCAGTTTCCCTACGACACCCCTTAATTCAACTTCCCTTTCTTCTTAAAAAATATTCAAGAAAATTTCTTGAAAATTAAAAGCTATTGTACCCAAAGATTGTATCCATTGGACTCTTAGTACAACATCAACACCACCCATTTGAATGGAAAGCATTGGACTATTCAACACATATTATCCCATCGATAGCTTGATATTATGGCATTTTCTAGAGAAATTTATACTTCTTCAATTTACAAGCATCACTTGACACTTTGGTGTTTGATCTAGGTGGATGTTGGTGGCCACCCACCTATCCCATTTGGACCCCGACAACTGTCTCTTTCAGTTTTTCATTTTCGGTAATTGTAGCACAATTTACTACTTTTAGCAGTTTTTTCATGTCCTGAACTTCCGGAGCCATTTTGAGGCCCTAAATGACGTTTTTTTGGGAAATATGGGAGCGTCATCGATCCATGGACCAATGTTTCTCCTCCCAAAATTATAGTTCTCAGGTAGATCTCTCTAACGAGCTATTGTACGCATCAAACGAAGATCGAGTGCCAAAGTTACAACCCCAAAAAATTGATGTACCAATTTACCCAGATGGGGCCCACAATTTGGTGTTTCATCTTCTAGGGTTAGGTTTTGGGATGTTCAGGTTTTCCATTGTTTCTCAACAACAAATAGACCTTTGAGCCTCATTGTAACATAGTTCAGAGGCATGTATCCGCTACATCTCTTCTCAGAGATAAGCTACCATCGGCCTAGCTAGTTTATTTCCATTTCTATTTGTAAGCATATTTCAGTATTTTACATTAATCAAATGAAGTATTATTTCTTTTGCATCTTTGTGTATATGGTTATCTCTATATTTTTTTGTGTTCCTATTTAAATCTGGATCAGTGTTGGATATTGGAAGAAATTCAATTCCTTCACTATCTTCGAATGAATAAAATTATGAGTACTATACGAATCAATTAACACTATTACCGTTTTCTTCTTCATATGTCATTATATCTTGATAGGTTGATTCCAACCAATGCATTAGAAGATATGGTTGGATTCAATTATTCTTTCTATATTCTTTGTTCTTGATGTGTATCGTCTTCTTTTGATGTTTCTTGTTCTTTTTCTTCTTCCTCTTCACAATCTATGTAAAATAATTTCTTCTCAACACACTTATGACCCTTAGTGTATTTTCTATCACAATTGTAACAAAGCCCTTTTGCTTTCTTTTCTTCCAATTGTTGTGGTTTCAACCATGTAGGTTGCGGAAATCTAAGATCAACAAAACTTTCATATTTATAGTTGTGATTGGTAGGGTTCCTGATTGCCATAATTTTGCTTCCAATTTTTCTTGCCAACCTGAATGCCTTCTCCAATGAATAAGGTTCCCAAAGGAAAACCTTATGTTGGCTGTTATCCTTTAATGTCCCTCTGAACACATAAATCCTATGCCCCTCTAAAATATCTGCTACCCTTATATTTAATTTTTGGAAGTCTGGAATGTGCTCCACCATTGAACCTTTTTGTTTTAGATTTATCAATTGGCTAAAGAAGGCATTTCTTTTTGTATCATCATAATATGTTATCATTTCTTCCGTAAAAATTTCCCAAGAGACAATTTGTTTACGAGAGAAAATCCATCAATACCATACAAATTTATTGGGTTCTAAATATAAAGTCGCAATGCGTACCCCTTGTGTGTTTTGCAAAATATGGAGATCGAAATAATGTTCCATCTGTAGTATCCATGTTACAGGATCCTTGCAATCAAACTTCCTCATATTGATATTTGGAACATGGTGGGTCTTAAATACAACGTTAAAGTCTATGAAATCATGACTAACATTTCTTTTATTCTCATCATGAGTTTCCTCTACTACCTTTTTGCCATTAGGAAGCATTTCTTGTAGCAATTTTGCCAAACCTCCTTTCAAACCTTCCATGTTTTTGTTCAAATATTCAATGTTTAATTCTAAACCACCCATATTAGCTTCCACACCATCCATATTAGCTTCCACAACATTCTTTAAACCATCTGTTGGTGGTGCTAGACCCGCCAACATGTCAAGGGGATCTGCCCGATATAAAGTCTCAATTAGACCTCAGACCATTTGGTGTATAAGTCCCAGCAATGGGTCGTAAGGTAATGCCTTGACCACGGTTTTGCATAGAGGCAAGTAAGATAAATTTTCTAGTAGCATGAGTGTGACTACTGCAGTGATGCAAGGAAGATGTATGAGGGGTTCTAACACAAAAGGGGGAGAAAAGGGTGAAGGTGAGTTCCAGGTTGAAAGGGATCAGTCCCAACTCGACTAGGAACACACAACACAAAATGACATACACAAATTTTTGTCGAGCAATCCAATTAGATGCGGTAGTCACAACATATTAGGTAAGATAAAACATAGAGTACTCAAGGATGATTCTGAACGAGTGAAATGGTTGCTATAGCAAGGTTCATGTGAAAGGTCTGTCTCGTATTGAGCAGACCAGTCGACACAGACGGTGACAACATTCACAACATATACAACACATTAATAACAAGATTTATATAACTGCATGTGAATTAGTTCATACAAAAATACATAAGTTAAACAACATATATCATTAAGGCAATCAAAGCATTCCAACTACAATAAGAACATATGCATGAGAATTTACTAGCTCTTATTATATAAAAGTGTTAGTTCCGATCATACAATACATCCATGTAAACCTGCTAGCCTAATCAGCGAGAGCCACATCTGCCTACTCCTCCAAAGAGATGTACTAGCTCCATGTAGTGGAGAAGCCAAAGTGCGTTACAATACTGTCTAAATTTTTTTCAAGATAGTATTAGTAGAAGCCTGGCTAACCAAAAGCCTCTACAATGAGTTACGAGGGAATATTTATATCAAAGGGTGGGGTAACCCTTGACATTCCCCTTTGTGACAATTCAACTACCCTAATGAATCTTCACCTACTCTATGATTGTTACATCCAATTATTGACACTTGACTTACACTTGACATGACTCAACATTACAATGCACATGTACTCATGTGAGACAACATGGCTTGAGAAAGCCTTGCATGATATCACTGACACTTAGTCAGTTGTGGTGAGACCCACTCTTTGACATGCTTGTGACGGTGAATCTGATGAGTTGATGCCAAGATTGGTTGTCCGTGATGGTGTGTATGCACCTCATGGTGACATCTTTCTAAAGTGAACTCTTTCCTCCATTGCAATCGGTGCATTGGTTTGGCCCCTTCATCCAACTCATCTGATAACATGTGCATGGGGTTCTTCGGTGTGGCTAAATCGAAAACACATTAATGCGTAGTCTCCATGTTGATCTTCAAATGTGTGCTAGTGATCATGCACATCAACTTGTCGAAGAACATTTTCAGCTCTAGTTGGACTTGCTTCTGTCCTTCGCCTTGGTGAGTGTGTGGAATGGGTTGGATTTCATCCATGTGCACAATGACATGCATGCTATTGAATCCCTTGCATGAGATCACCAACACTAATCACTGTGTATGCTTTGTGTTAGCTGCTGTGATGGATCTTTAACTTATAGAGGCGCATTTTCATATTTGAGTTCACGATGCACCCACTGTTGTTCCTGCTACTATTGTAACTACCTTGTATGAATATGCAGCCTCATCTTCTTCCTGAGTTGTTGCTTTAGCACATGCAACTCCTTGCCTTTCCATATTCTGACTTTGCAAGATCTTCATGTCGCGCCCTCACTTCATAGCCAGAGTCTCCAAAAAAAAAATTCATCATCAATGGACCTACTTGAACTTGCAAAATTGCTCCCCCTCCATGTTGTCAACAACCCTCCTCTTGAATTTGTTGAATTTACTATGTTATCTTCAGTTGTTGTTCATTATGTTGCTCGTTATGATGTTGCTACTATCATATATGGATGTCCTTGTCTATGGAAATCTTGATGTCTTCGTGGGTAGGCAAGTCCATCGACACTTGATTGAGTGCATCCCCAAGTGCGCTCTGAACGGTGTCTTCTTCTTTGCTCTCCTATGAACCATTGTACCTGTACTGTTGAGAGGCAAATGAACACCTAGGATACCTGAAGACATGGCAACATTCATGGCAAACAATCTGTCAATCAAAAACTAAAATGAGCATGATACCTAACTTGCAACATACTTGGCTACATGATCAAGAAGGTTGCATAATTTTGGCCAAGAGGTCGGGAGACCAACTACCAATACTACAAAAGGCATAGTTTGGGCTACTGGGAAACTGAATGATTGTTAGAAATACGAATTACACAATCCAGTCTAGCTACTGACTGTTGGGATTGCATAATGCATAATTCCAACTTGGAAGGATTGTTGGCCTAGGGATAGATTTATGCAATATCTTGGGCCAAACAACCACTATCCTCTAGAATTGCACAAAACAATCTTGGAGGCTAGTTCTCCACAGGAATGTGTAAATTTAGAGAGGAAGGTGAGCCTTCCTTTCCCAGATTGTGCAATACAGTCTTGGTGAAGGCAGATCTCAGGGCAAGGTAGGCCCAACTCGCTAATGGGAAACTGAAAGCAGGTAAGTCAGTGAATGCATGGTGAAATTAAGTGATAGCAGAAGTGATTAGCAGTGCATGCAAAACATGAATGAAATATTTGGCTAAAATATCAACATGCATGTGGTGAGGCAATTCGCTAGTTGGCCAAACGTCTATGCAAAACAATTTCATGCATGCGGCTGTAGTGAGATAGAAATGAAAACTAAAATAGAGCTATGACAAGCTGGAATACATGTAAACGACAAAAAGTGTTCAAAGAAATAAAGTGAATAGTAATCACACAAGCGAAAACAAAAAAAGCAACAGAAATGCAGCACAACGCATGGGAAGTAGGCTTACCCCAAAATAGCCAAGTTGAATGTGCCAACTGCTGCTAGATGTGATGTGGGATGTCAAAGCTGCAAGTTTGATGTGAGGAATGAGCTCTATAGAATCCAATTGATGATTTTTGATAACATTGAGGTTGTGACACGCATGCCACAAATCTAGTGGAAGCGACATTTGGTGGGAGGTTTATGAATTGCTCCTTGCATGTAACCTCCAACTGCTAAACATAGATCCCTAAGACAATGGATGCCTTTACATGTTTCCTTGGGAGAAGTAACCTATGCATTTAAGTCTATTTTTCTCGGTCTTGGAGAGAACCAGTCAACTCAGCTGCACATGCAAGAGGTTGTTTGACTGCTTGAAGGAAATGCGCATTTCTGGCTGGAAGTTCGGCTGACTATCTAGGAGATTTTCACAATTTCTGGGTAGAGCAACTGACTGCTACCAATATTTGTGCAAATTATGGGCTGATAAACCTTGTTGTGGAAATTTTTTCAAATCTTGGTGGGAGTGTTAGCAAGTAGGATTTGCAATCCTCGAGCCCAGTAGGTTGCTAGAGAGGATTGTGCAATTTCTGGAGGGAAGGCTAGTTGCCCTCCAAAAATGTGCAATTTTCAAGGGGAATTTACTCATGTTGCAACTAGACCAAGTCCGAGTGAAGAGCGTGTGAGGGGAATGGATCAAGCTGTGACCAACAGGCTACCTTTGTGCAAGAAAGACACTGAAGCTTATGAACATGATGAAGCAAGACAAGTTGTTGTGATGGTTGGAAGGAAGGCTCCAAAATGAGGGTAAGGAGAAATTTTGGAGGTTGTTTGTAGGCACTGCAACACTTGGCAACACGCTGGTAGAACTCCAACTCTCTGGATAGACATTGTTCGTGAAAGGAAAGTATAACTCCTATGAAATTATTGTTCTGTTTTCAACTCATCTTGGTTTCGCACTAACCTTATTGTAAGATGTAGCATCTGCCAAACCCTTGGTCGACTGACACACATTCCAGGCCAAGGAAACACAGTTGTTTTGATTGGGGTTGAGGGGTATATAATTGCACAAGTTGTATAGTTTTCAGAGTCTCAGTTCCATCTTTGGTGTTTCTCCACTACCAGCAGGCCTGAACAGTATCCTAGTGGAGTCACATAGGAGCATAAGCATGGCTTCGTTGCCAAGTAGCTTGGTCAATACCCCGATGGAGTTACTTGCATCACCTCCTTACCAAGGAAGCCTTTCTCTTCTTTCTCCTTATTCATTTCCAATTTCGAATTTTTGACTTTTTTATTTTTTCATTTTTCACTGTGCATAACACTTATTCATTTTAGAGGCAGAAGAGGGATCCCAAATTATTGAGAGAAGAAGAGGTTATTCTAACATAGAAGTAGTTTATTGTATCTCTAATATGTCTGTTAAGGTTTCCCCCCCTTACGTTACTCTACATGACTGAGCTCACAAGGGTTAACCCAAAAACAGTCAACTAGAGAAGGTGACACTAGTTAGCATGGAAGATGATAGATAACCAAGTAGTGATAGTTGTACAAGCCCTCTTGTACATTACCCAGCTCACTTCAAGATTCAGACATGGTTTCATGAAAAACTAACCTATGAACGAAACAAGTGAATGAACTAAAAATAAACAAAGCAAAGTAAGAGTAGAAGAAAACAATGAAAGTGAAGCAAGTAAACAAACAAGCAAGAAAACAAAGCGCCAAACAAAGCACGTAAGAAAACAAGCATGCAAAAACAACTAAAATAAAATACTACTTCTACTCCTACACTAACGGTAGATGGGCCTGATCATGTGAAGTGACACTTCCACTACAGCCATCGGCACATTGGTAGACCCATGTTGGTGAAACCCAATTATGTAAAGTAGCAAGCAAGCAAGATATAACAATGAAGACAGCCACACTTCATGATTCAAAGTGCCCACGAGACATAAGCGAGTGCATGTGCATGACGGGAAGTCCACAGACTTATCATGGTGTTGTGTGACACTACATGCAACTTTGAAGCGTAAGCACACTCTTGACTGTGACATGCAAGAAAATGAAAGAAACAAAGATAACTTGTGTTGCACAAGAGTGCTTGCAATGTAAGGCTCCTCCAATCCATGAGAAATTGGATTGTGTAATTTGAGTGTAGGAAGCATCATGGTGTTGTATGACACTACATGCAACTTTGAAGCGTAAGCACACTCTTGACTGTGACATGCAAGAAAATGAAAGAAACAAAGATAACTTGTGTTGCACACGAGTGCCTTAGTGGTTCCAATGTAAGACTCCTCCAATCCATGAGAAATTGGATTGTGTAATTTGAGTGTAGGAAGTACAACATAAGTGTTAGATTGATCTCGAGTTCATACAAATGAGCGATGAGGAGCCATGAGTGTTGGATTGTGTAATTTGAGTGTAGGAAGTACAACATAAGTGTTAGATTGATATCGAGTTCATACAAATGAGCGATGAGGAGCCATGAGTGTTTGAATAATTTCTTGATCAGAAGCAAAACCAAACTCATGATAGTGAGGCCCTGACATAACCATTAGCTCGGGCTGAGGTGCCTCAATCATCTGTGGGATTTTGAATTTCTTGACAAATGGATCTTCATAGACCAGTGGCTTAGACAGATTAACAATGAGTGAATTAACATCATGATCAGATGATGAGGTGAATAGATCATGACAAACAAGATCAGAAAATTCAGGATGTTGGTCAGGATCCTAATGGTTTGATGAATCACACAGAGGAGTAGATGAGGAGGAAGGATGTTCACCCTATGCATTTCCAAAAAAAGAAGATGAAAGATCAAGTGGAATTCCAATGAATGAATTGTCCTATCCGTTGCTTGATAATGGGCTAACATACAGTGTCCTGCGAAAGATCAATAATGGGTGCATCCATGGATGAAAACGCACATGTGAAATCATGGATGGCAGGTTGACCAATGATGCTAGGAAAGAACGGATGGGGCTCAGATGGAAGGGATTCATCCTTCGCTGAGTGTTGATGCTCAAGCTCACACTCATACTCTTCATGAATCACAATGCATGTTTGTTGTGCAACACCAACTCCATCAGTGGGTTGTTCCTCATTCAAAACAAGTGACGAGTCTGGAGTCGATGAACACAAGAAAACATCATCTGGAGGAACACCCAAGTGTAAAGAAAAAGGTCATTCACAAGACTAAGGTGCATTTGTATGAAAAGGCTATTGAATTCCTAGATGATGATGGGAAAAAGTGTTGAAATGTGGCAACAAGAATATTTCAAATTAATTTATCCTTGAGTTAAATTGTGAATTAAAATCGAATTTAGTCTTAACAGCTACTTGGAAATAATTAATTAATTCATTTTGAATTAATTAGTTAGAGAAATTAAAGTTAGAATTCTTTCTGAAGTCATGCAAGAGTTATCCCTTAAATTAAGGAGATAAGGTTGAGTTATATTTGAGTTGTAATTAATTAACTGATTTTGCTGAGTTAAGTTTAGTTAAATTAGTTCAAAACTATTTGAGGAACTAATGGTCATTTAACAATCAATTGATGCATGAATGCACTCAACTAGTGTACTTGACTTAAGTGAAGATTCCCTCATCAGAAACTCATGCATATCTATTTTGAGAAAGACCCAGTTGAGATTAAAGATAAGGAAAATGTACTATCAGTTTTATGTGTTTTCTTATAAAGAAAACTCATGCATGTAGTCAAGGGATCATTTCCTAAGGATTGTGTAGTTCTGATAGTGTGTGAGAGGGTGTTACACTTGGTAGTAGGAGAATCATCCACAAGGAACAACACAAGAAAATAGAAGCTTGGAGGGCAGAGAGGAATGTTGGAGAGAAACCAAGGGTGCCTGTGAGCATCTATGAAGATTTTACTGAGAGCTGGCTAGATTTGAGAGCTAAGGCTTTTTATAATTCGTATGTATTTCCACCTTGTATGATAACACAGATAGTGCAGTTTTTAGCTGAGGCTTTCCTCGAAGTATTTCCATGTGTATTGTGCATTGATTCTTCTTCTTGTTATATTATTCAGCTCAATCTTTAAGCTTCAACAAAGTGATAGTAGAAGTAGGTTATAGTATTCTGCTTTGATTTATATTTCATTATCGGGTTAAACTACAATAGATTTTCTACACGGTATCAGAGTTAGATTTATCAGAGCTCTATTTGTAGAAAATTCTACATGATATCAAACTTGTGAATAGTATACTGAGAAGATAATTCAAAGTTTGAAGATCAGGGTTGCAGGTGCAAATTGAATTCATATCATACTTCAAGGTTGGCCAATGGCATTATATGGCTTGAGACTCAAGTATACCTTGGAGGGTAGCTTGAATTACATAGCATGGAAAGATAGAATGGAGGTTGTATTATAATACAATGGCTTGAAGGAATTCATTGACCAAGAAATCCCAAAGCCAACTTCAACTAATGTACAAGCGTTGTCTTAGTGGAAGAAGTGTGTGGTGAAGGTGAGATGGACCATCCTTGAGGGAGTTCGAGACCATATTGTCTCAAGTCTCCATCAGAAGGATACTCCTTTTTCAATGTGGAAGACATTGAAGGACCTCTACTAGAATAGTAGCGACTAGAGGAAATTGGCACTCAAGGATAAGCTTCGAAGAATCAAGATGGAGAAGGGTGATACTATTTTCACATATCTGAACAAGCTCACCACCTGTAGAGATGATCTTGGTAGTGTGGGAATAACTACTACCGATGATGATATGGTGAGCCTCACTCTCCTTGGACTTCGAAAGAGTTGGAATAGCTACCAAGGCTATGTGAATGGAAGGGAGAAACTACCAGATTGGGAACGACTGTGGTTAGATCTTATGCAAGAGGAGATTAGGAGGATCACACGAGATGGTTCTTCATCCAAGAATGATGATGAAGAAAATCTAGCCTTAGCAAGTAAGGAAAGGAAAGGGAAGGGGAAGGCTTCCCATTTGAAATTGAATTCTTCTCATGGATTGAAGAATGGTGACATGTCTAAAGTGAGATGCTTTAATTGTCACGAGATGGGACATTATGCGACCAATTTCACATTGAAGAAGTCTAAGAAGGGATCCTCGAAAGGATCGGAAGGTGAGGCATTAGCCTCCCAGTTCGAAATGGACTTTACCCTCATCGCATGCATGGTGTCATCGATGATGGATTGTGTTTGATATCTTGAAAGGGGAGCATCATTGCACATGATCGGTGATAAAAATTTATTCAATACCTTGGAGGAGAAAGACCTCAAGATGTGCATAGAGATGGGTGACGACAGAAGGTATAGTGTTTCAGGAGTGGGCATGGTTACTTTTTGGAGGGAGCATGGAGCTCCTATCACCTTAACAGATCTAAAGTAGGTGCCTGGACTAAAGAAGAACTTGTTATCGGTCACAATGTTGGAGGACAAGGCAACGATGTTGTCTTCAGTAAAGGAAAGACGTTCCTAACAGACATAGCCACGGGCCAAACCAAGATGATAGGGATTTGGGTGAAGAATCTCTATAAACTAGAGGTAGATTATTATGCAGCATTGAGTATGAAAGAAGAATTGGTGCAAAGCCAAGACATTGGTGAGTTGTGGCACAAGCAGTTGGGCCATTTGAATCATGGGGATTTGAAGATAATGCAGCAGATATCTACAGGACTTCCCAAAGGTAAACTTGAGTAAGACATATGCAAAGGTTGTACCTTGGGAAAGTACACCAAGTCTTCCTTTCATGATTGAGATAGTCGAGTAAAGGCTATCTTAGTACGAATTCATACTAATGTGTGTGGACCATTCTTGATGACATCCACAGTGAAGCAAAGGTATTTTATGAATTCCATTGATGATTATTCTCGTAAATTCTAGATTTATTTCATGGAGCAGAAGGACCAAACTTTCATAAAGTTTTGTGAGTTCAAAGCATTGGTCAGGAAAGAGTAAGGGAAGAAGATCAAGACCTTGAGAAGCAACAATAGTGGAGAATATGTCTCTCGAGAGTTTATTGACTTTTATGCATCGGAACGAATTAAACGAGAGTTAACGACACCTCATAACCCACAACAGAATGGGGTAGTTGAGAGGAAGAACAAAACTATTGTAACTGTAGGACGGACAATGCTACATGACCAAGGCCTACCACTTCATTTGTGGGCTAAGGCATGCAACACAACGATTTATTTGTAGAAAAGAAGCTTGCATTGCATACTTGGGATGAAGAAACTAGAGGAATCTTTCTCTTGTAAGAGACTAGATGTGGGTCACTTCAGGATCTTTGGCTCATCGACATATTACCATGTGACAAAGGATGCATGGAAGAAGCTTGAGCTGATAGCAGATTTGGGGATATTTGTGGGGTACACTGATACACCTCACAACTATTGGGTGTACTTGCCTACCAGTGGGAGGATAGTGGTTCACAGAGATCTCAAGTTTGGTGAGAAGAAGGCCATGCAAGTTTCCCTTGAGAGTGAGCTCCAAATACAAGCTATGGAGGAACCCTTCCTTCCTAAGGAGGAGGAGCCTCAGACTGATGCGGAGCAGCCACATGCAGAGGTTATAGGAGTGGAGACATCAACTCAAGTAGAGTCTTCCAGAGATGGACAGAATCACACAAGAGAAGCTGACAGATTGTTGAAGGATGCGAGAGAGAATGTGGGACAGCCATCTTATGAGCACAAACATAGGAGGTCACCTGAGAGGTACACTAGATACATGGCCCTTGTTGAGGAATGTGTTGAGACCGAGCCATCTTCCTTTAAGGAAGTAGTGCAGTAGCTAATTTGGGTTGATTCTATGGTGGAGGAGTATGATTCCATAGTTCATAATAGTGTTTGGGATGTGGTTCTGAGACCAGAGAACAAGTCAGTTGTGAGTTCCTATTGGCTTTAGAAGGTAAAGCAAGTTGTTGATGGTAGCGTGGAGAAGCATAAGGCAATATTTGTTGCTTGTGGATTTTCACAAACCGATGGGATTAACTATGATGAGACTTTTGCTCCTATCACAAGGTACTCATCTATCATATCTATATTGACACTATCATCACAGATGGGTTGGAATATCCAGCAGATGGATGTGAAGGCTACATTCCTGAATGGACAAATTGAGGAAGAGGTGTACCTAGAGCAGCCGAAAGAGTTTGAGACCTTTGATCGTGAGTCACATGTGTGCCCACTCAAGAGAGCGTTGTATGGGTGGAAACAAGAACCTCTTTCTTGGTACACTAGGATAGACAAATACTTCACTCGATTGGGCTTCATAAAGAGTGAAGCGGATGTGAACCTGTACTACATCGTCATGAAAGGTAAGTTATTGATCATTGTACTTTATGTTGATGATCTCATATTGACTAGTGATTATCAGTTGATATGTCTTGCAAGGAGGACCTTGAAAGAGAATTCGAGATGAAAGACATGGGTCTCATGCACTACTTCCTTGGCATGGAAGTGTGGCAGAAGGATGGGGAGTTGTTTTTGTCTCAAGGCAAGTATGCTAATGAGATACTCAAGAGATTCCACATGGGGAAGTGCAAGCCCATGCAGACTCCTCTAGCAGGTAACTAGAGGAAGGAGGATTCTAGTTCAGGAGAAGTAGTGGAACCTACTATTTACAGGCAGCTTGTGGGTTCACTAATGTGCTTAGTGAACACATGAACAGATTTGTGCTATGCAATGAACCAGCTATGTCAAGCGATGGTTCAACCTACCAATATGTTTTGGAAGGCGGCAAAGCATGTATTGAGATACCTCAGAGGCACATCTTAGTATGGATTATGGTATAGACGGACATAGGGAGTGAAGCTATAGGGCTTCACTAATGCAGATTGGGTAGGGTGTCCATCAGATCGGAAGAGCACATAAGGACGGATTTTCAACCTTGGGTCAACAACAGTTTCTTGGTGCAATAGGAAACAAAGGTTGATTGCACTGAACTTGGCAGAGGCAGAATACATGGTTGCAAGTTAGGTAGCATGTGAGGCCATCTGGATGCTGAAAATCCTAGTTGGTTTGTTTGATCAAAGGATGGATCCAACTATGATCTATTGTGGTAATCAGAGTTGTATCAAACTCTCTAAGAATCCTATATTTCATGATAGGTCCAAGCATATCAACATCCAGTATCATCATCTCAAAGACAATGTAGCGAGAAGGATCATGTTGTTGCAGTATATTGTGACAGAGGAGCAAGATGGTGACATTTGGACAAAGGCATTGTCAAAGTGTAAATTCAAGTTCCATAGAGACAGGATCGAGGTGGCAGATAATCCCTTTCTTGTTGAGTGGCAGTGTTGAAATGTGGAAATGAGAATATTCCAATTTAATTTGTCCTTGAATTAAACTGTGAATTAAAATCAAATTTAGTCTTAACAACTACTTGGAAATAATTAATTAAATAATTTTGAATTAATTAGTTGGAGAAATTCAAGTTAGAATTCTTTATGAAGCCCTGCAAGAGATATTCCTTATATTAAGGAGATAAGATTGAGTTATATTTGAGTTGTAATTAACTAACTCAGATTACTGGGTTAAGTCCAATTAAATTAGTTCCAAATTGTTTGAGGAACTGATGGTGAGTTAACATCAGTTGATGCATGGATGCACTCAACTAGTGTGCTTCAGTTAACTGAAGATTCCATCATCAAAAACTCATGCATGTATATTCTAAGAAAGACCGAGTTGAGATTAAAGACAAGGAAAATGTACTATCAGTTGCATGTTTTTTCTTATAAATAAAACTCATGCATACAGTCAAGGAATCATTCCTCGAGGATTGCGCAATTCTAACAGTGTGTGAGAGAGTGTTACACTTGGTAACAGGAAAATCATCCACAAGGAACAATGCAAGTAAATAGGAAATTGGAGGGCGGAGAGGAAGGCTTGAGAGAAGCTAAGATTGAGTGTGAGCATCTGTGAGGATTGTATTGAGAGCTGACTAGCTGTGAGAGCTAAGGCTTTGTATAATTCCTATGTATTTCCACCTTATATGATAATACAGATAGTGGTGTTTTTAGCTGAGGCTTTCCTCGAAGTATTTTCATGTGTATTGTGCATTGATTCTTCTTCTTCTGGTTATATTGTTCATCTCAATCTTTAAGCTTCCACAAAGTGATAGTAGAAGTAGGTTATAGTATTCTTCTTTGATTTATATTGGATTATCGAGTTAACCTACAACATATTTTCTACATGGTATCGGAGCTAGATTTATTAGAGTTGGATTTGTAGAAAATTCTACAGAAAGATAATTTGGCAAGGACAGAAGAAGCCTACATAAGTGAAAATGGTTAGAGTTATGCATGAAAAGTGTAGCTACAGGAAATGATTTTTATTATTTGTAGTTTGTATTTCTAGTGATAAAGGGAAGGATGTTGAGGTTGATGATGTCCTGAAGAAATACCTTGGTTTTCAATAGTTCCAGGATGTGTTTCTTGCAGAGATTTCTAATTTCGCTCCACATATAAAGGTGGAATTTTCTATTGAGTTGATGTTGGAAGTAGCACGAGCATCAAAGGAACCTTACAAAATGAGTATCTAGAGTTGGTCGAATTGAAGTTGCAACTTTGGGAAATGCTTCATAAAGGATACATAAGGCCAAGTGTATCACCTTGGGGTGCACCAGTGTCATTTGTAAATGACAAGGATGGAACTCTAATGTTTTGTATTGATTATAGGTTGTTGAAAAAGGTGACTATCAAGAACATGTATCCATTTTCATTTATTGATGACTCTTTGTATTTGCTGAAGGGTGTAGCAATTTTTTCAAAGATTGTTTTGAGATCAGGATATCATCAAGTGCACATAGAAGAATAAGGTATTTATCGAACTACATTTTATACCAAGTATGTGAATTATGTGTTTTTGGTGATTCCATTTGGCCTTCATAATGCTCTAAATACTTTCATGTGTTTAATGAACAATGTGGTGCATCCTTATTTGGAGAAGTTTGTGATAGTATTCATTGATGATATATTGATATATTTCAAGAATGAGGAGGAGAATGAAAAAAATTCACAATATTTTTGATATTGTTGAGAGAGCATCAATTATATGCCAAGCTCAACAAGTGCAGTTTATTTCACACTCATTTTTACTACTTGTTACATGTCTTTTCCAAGGAACTCATAGTAGTGGACCTAAAAAATATTAAAGTTATCATGGAGTGGCCATCTCATACGAATGTGGATGAGGCTAGATCATTCATGGGACTAGTAGGATATTACAGGTGGTTCATCAAGAACTTCTCATAGATTGGCTATCCTACCACATCTTTGTATTGAAAAGGGAATAATTTTTAATGGACTAGGGGGTGTGTAGCTTGTTATATGGGATTTATGATTGTGAAAAAAAGTATCTCCTCTAGGTCATTGGGTAGCCTAGAACAACACAGAGACAAGGGACCCAATGTTTTTCCTTAAGTAAATAGATGATGAAGTGAGGCCTACATGGAATCATTCAAAAACTTCGCTCCTTCTTTAACTTGGAATTTCCAACTCCATCTATGAATGCCAAAATTAGAACCTACACAATCGGATAACACATGCCAAGAAACTATGAGATTTATGCAGTATCATCTAAATAGATCATTCAATAGATCAACATGATATTGAAACATATGAAATAACAACATCACATATAGGAAAATAATGAATTACTTTCATTAATATAAATTGAAGGAGATTACATCCATAAGAAATAGTTTACCTTGTAGAAGATCTCCTCCAAGTTGTTGAATTTTCCTTTCCTTGTCACAATGTGCACTTCCAATCACCATAAATGCATGAGAAAATAACCACCCACTGAAGAATAAGGGCATAATCACTCTGTAAAATCCAACCCTCAACCACATAGAAGGATGGAAATATATAGAGAAGTAGGGTAAGCTGGGAGTTCTTATCCAATTACTAATCTACGCTTTGAGATCCACCTTTGATGCAGGGATAGGATCAAAGGATAAGTGGTGAAAACTCCAAGGTATAGTAAGATAAGATCTGAATGTTTTATCAACCATAAGTAGTTAAAACAATTTATGGAAACTCCTAGAATGGGAATCTTCTGGAATCCTGATCATTCTCCCAAATTTGTAGAACCTATGCACGTGCAAAGGGAAGAAGCCTAGTAGTGACCAACGCAAGCCGCAGTCGATCAACTTGTAGGGGATCACACCCTAATAGGAATATGGGGAGTGTTTCTCCTAAAACTGGCTCAGATGATGCAGTTGAGGGCTGAAATTTTGTGGTATGAAGGGAACATGCTTAGGGCAATGTGCAAGATGGTGACAAGGGGGAATAAGATGCTGATTGATCCCATTAGAAGGTTCACTGATCGGTTATGGGAAAATGGCCTATTACATAATTCCCCCTAAAGTGCAAAGTCAGAGATGATGACTAATTATTGAGGTGCTTTACCTTGTGTGAAGTTCGGATCAAGGACAACCAGTGACATTCATCTATTACAATACATTTACAACATTACATATTTGTTCGCTGAGGGAGGCATACCCATACTCAAGTCATAATCTAATGTAACATGTATAATGATGAAATGACGCATCCATAGATGCAACTAGTGGACCCATGAAGGGATGATAGTCTATATGATCATGGCCATCATACATTGTGATCTTTGTCTAACTCCTGAAATTGTAGCCTAGATGGATGAAATTAGATTCGGTGTCTTCTGTCTCTTTCACACGACCAACTAATGTACGATTCTAACCATGTGAATCAATGAGCTAGAGTCGATCATTATAGAGACCGTCTGATTACTGGACAATGATGTAAGCCATTAACAAAAGTGAGAGAAACCATCAATGTTGTTAATGACCCTTAAGGTACTATAGTACAATACATATGGTGTGATTAAATGAGTTGATGTCGAACACCACACAAAATATTTTGATCAAAGGCCATTGATGTAAACCTGTTAGTGAGAGCGAGGAAACTTTCCATTGATGTATGCAAGCAACAAGGTTCCAAATGTGTGTTTCTAAGTCAACTTCTTGGATGATGTGTTGATTTTGACAGGAAGAAACCCGTCACAAGAGGGCCTTAACGTATCCCCCATCAACGACACGAAATACGTATAATGATTGAGACAAAATGACCAAAATGATGCTGATGGAACTAGATCAGGAAAGGTATACATGAAATGAAGGTTTAAGAGTATTGTAGTAGATATCAACTGAATGACTTATCTTGAATACACCAACAAAAATGAATGGAGTTGGCAGCATTGATCCAAAACCAAAATGGAGGCTCTGAGAATGGTATTATAACCAAAATACAAGAATATTACCTACAAAAACAACTACATAGATGAAGTGGAAGAGTGACATGTTCAATAGTGACTCGCTACCATTAGCAAAATGGAATGCCTTGTTTTCCCAATTTCCCCAACCATATTGGTCAATGCCTATTTATTTTTTAACAAGCTCGAGGAGGATAATATATGCTTAATCTATAAGTTCATCCTTCGAATGAAACACTCTGAGCATATTTGAAGAACCCTAAGAAGGAGTGGTTTAGCTATGTCATGATCGAACATTTGATTGTTATTTGATGTTTTTATGAGTCTAGCAAAGGTAAAAATCAACATCTTTTTCATGTTTAGAGAGTTTGAAAAATAGGCTAAAAATAAAACTCAAAATGTCCCTTTTCATAGGTAGTCCCTTACGTTCGAAAAGGTAGAAACCAATACCCAAGAGAACTTCTTATCCATGTTCTACTAAGGTATTCATTTTTCATAGCTAGTCTAGCCCACTCTAGAAAAGGGTTAAACTTATATTGAGTAGAAGTCTTTTCATTTACTTTTACAAGTTCAAAAAGACAAGTGCTCAAAAATCTTTTCATATTTTTGGAGTCTGAAAAGATTAAAAAGAGGACTCAAAGGGGTTCCTATTTCATAGGTTTATAGAGCCCAAAAAAGAGATAAAGTATACTAGTTAGCGAAAATAACATGTTCAAAACATAATAAAAACTTTCTAACAACTCTCGACCTACTCAAAACACCACATGAAGGATTAAACATACTTGTTTCATATTAAAAACGAAGCATGTTATAGGCCATTTTGTCACATATGATTAGTGAACCTCTTAATGGTATCAATCAACATCTTATTCCCCATTTTCGTCATATTTCCCAAAGCCCTAAGCATGTTCCCTTCATCCCCCATAAATTCATCCCTAAACAACATCATTTGAGCCTGTTTTAGGACCAACGCTCTCTGCATGGTTATTCAGGTGCGATCACCTATAGTTTTCTCCACTGTGGAATGCATTGCTCACCAACATGTTGCTCCCATTTTAACCTACATTGGTTCTAGAAATCCGAGAGAATGATCAAGATTCTGGAAGCTTCCCCTTCTAGGATTTTCCAGAAGTTGTTTTAACTACTTACCTTTGATAAAACTTTCAGATCCTATCCTATCCTACTTTGGTGTTTTCACCACATATCCATTGATCCTATCCCTCCATTAAAGGTGGATCTCAAGCTCTAGACTGGTAATTGGATAAGAACTCCAAACTTACCCTACTTCTATATATATTTGCATCCTTCTATGTGGTTGGAGGTCAGCTTCTTGAGAGTAATTCTTCACTTATGCTCCTGCAGTGATTTGCAATCATCTCATGCATTTAGGGTGATTGGAGGTGCATTTTGTGATAAGGAAAGGGCAAGTAAACAACTTAGAGGAGCTCTTCTAAAATATCAATGGTTACTTATGGTTTTAATCTCCTTCCATTTATATTAATGCAAAGAATACATTGTTTTCCAATATCTAATGTTGTTATTTCACTTATTTCAATGCCATGTTGATCTATTGAATGAAGTACTTAGATGATACTGCATATATCTTGTAGTTTGTTGGCTTGTCTTACTTGATTGTGCCAATTCTAATTTTGGTAGATGAAGCTAGAATTATAGCTTCCAAGCTAAAGAAGGAGCAAAGTGTGTGAAGGATTCTACGTAGGCCTCACTCCATCATCTATTTACTTTAATGAAAAGCATTGTGATCTTTGTCTCTCTATAGTTCTATGTTAGCGACCGACATAGGGGAGATACTTTTTCCCACAATCATAAATCTCACATAACAAAGCATATTTAGGTAAAAATACTAAACATGAATAAAATCATAAGAAAATGACCATAAATATTCAAAATGGCTTTTCATTTTGACCATTTCACATTTTACCTTCAACAGTGAGTATTTGGAGCCCTTTTTCCCTCGATATTATATAGCTCATTGTGCCCAATCTAGGGAACCATTTCGAGTGTCATCACTTCCAGGTAGGAACCAAAACCTTTCTCTATCTTTCCATGGTTCATATTTGTGTTTTGATGCAAATTTTTCAAGGTTTTGAGACCCTTGGGGTTCATAAAAAACACATTGAGACCAACTTACCCCGCCACCCAACCCCCCCGTGTCAAAAAAGGTGTTCCACGTCGGTAGAGAAACATTGAAGCTAGAGGTGCAACACTCTATCAGACATTCATAGGGTGCATTGGGTGCATATATCCAATTTTTCCTTCCGTTTTGCGTGAAATCTTATCTGATTTTTTGCATCAGAAAGAGCCTAATGAATTCCTTGTTTATGTTTCAAGTACCCATTAACACAAAATGAAATTCACTTAGAGAGAAAGAGAACATCAGGAGAAAGATTTGAATGTGGCAAATGATCTTGCTACCATCCAGGCACTCAAAAAATAATGGGTTATTCAAATTCTTCTAGCTTGGTATGAGGCAACAGATAGAGTTGTTGAAATAGCTTATCGATTCATTGGATATTTAGGCATAGGCATTTAGGTTTGGGTAAAATATACTCGAGAATCAAGTAGAGGACATTTACTTTCTGAAGGGTTTTTCAAATCGAGGTATCTCCATATCTCTTCTAAGTGGAAGAAGTGGTAGCGAGACAGTGAAAGACTATATCACTAGCTATTGCAAAACTTGTGCCCTTCCTACTAGGGATGGAAATACCATCATAAAGGATGTGACCAAATTACCTTTGATAAAAATCCTATTCATTATTACAATATTGGAAAGAATTAACTTTCATAGTGAGAAGATCATAGATGCAGTATGGAATAGAGTGTCTAGAGATGACAGTATTCAACTGGAGTGAGGGTGTCTTGGTCAATTTGAAGGAACAACTTACTAAACCAAAGGAGGGGAGGTTGAAGAAATTTTGCTATGGCATGAACTTGGTCTCTTTTTCTCTTGAATAGGTATCATTACTGCATCCTCAACATATTTTACTCGAGCCCATTGATCTGAAGGTCGAACAGATAAGGAGGTGGATAGACCACATGGGCCGACATGGAGGTCCATCAACGATAAAATTTTCACAAACCTTCTTTGGGTGGATGTGCATACAGTTCATCATTATTTATGATTATCCTTACATAGGGATGGATATTCGGGATGATCCTGAGCTCATGTTGCCTGAGGGTGAGCAATTGTATACTTCAGGTAAAATACCTTGACCATTAGTTTTTTTGAAATTTTTACAACTTTTTTTTGTTTTTGATGCTTTTAAGGAAAAACTATTTGATGTTTTGATGCAGATATAAGACCTATTAGACCAGTAGGTGAAACATATCTCCTTCACATAGAGAGACAACCACAGGAGGAGGCACTGGAACCAATATAGGTTGTTGTGGTAAGACGACATGTGTTACAAGATATTGAGGTAGTTGAGATCCTATCAGAGGTGGAGCTCCATATGGAGGGGCTGAAACATGGGATTCATGAGAATAATGTCGATCATATTCCATTTCAACTTCAGTGAAACACTATTGGAGTGCTTATCCATATTGATCGATTATTGCACAAGATGGTTCGTGTAGTGTTGTTTTATCATGAACACAATTGATTTGTATACTTAGTTGTTTGCGTGTAGCTTTTATATGGTCGATGTAGCCATATATGTCTAGGGAGGAACATTTTGTAAAGCCAAACTTGATATATATATATATATATATATATATATATATATATTATATATATATATAATATATTGTTTCCTAGTTCCTATTCTTCTTTCAATATGATGTGATGTGAATTGAAAGTTATTTACATTCGTTGCAAATGTCTATATATAACAAAATTAGCTAGGGAAACTGCTAATGTTTTCATATTTCTAGAAATATGTTCATATTATATGAAATTGAAATGTCTTTCCAAGAGACACACACTCAAAACCATGCGATGGATGGCGATATTTCTCACTGAGTAAATATTAGCGAGTGGTAGCAATATGAGTTGTATGTCAAGCCTGATGACTATATCGTGGATACCACATGAAATAGCCTCGGATAGTAGCCCAACCACTGCACTATACTCATCAATGTTGTTAGTAGAGTGACAAATGGAAATCCGTTGCATGCTCACTAGCTCGCCATTCGGAGAAAAGATAGCCCATGCTACGAAGGATAGGTTCTCAGTGATACGACTAGCACCATCAACATAACCAATATTTGTTTCTCGAGAAGTTGACATCTACAAACCAAAAGTAAAAAGAATCAATAGAAACCATGGAAAACTCTAGAAAACACAATAGAAACACACTCAACACACCTATATACAATATGTACACAACATACTATGCATGGGATCAAGCATAGTACCTTTTGAGGTACAACCCATTTCTAGGATGCACAAGTGGAACTCCCTAGAAATCTACTAACTCATAGGCCCCTTTTACAAGGGAACACTTGGTAATTCATGGACCCAACCACATAGGATGGAAATTTCCTGGACTCAACTTATCAACCTCTTGATCATATAAGAGAACTAGATCTCCTTCCAAGAAGACTCTAGGATTGACACTCTTATCATAATTCACTTTAATGCATATTTTATGAGCTTCATTAGCTAAAGCAACATCACGTATGGTTTCATCCAAACATGTTAGATGTGAATGATGCTCCTCCTCTACGGAAGTAGTAGGAAGAAGTTTGATAGCTATCTTCAGTGATGGAATTTTTCATTCGATGGGAAGGATCACTTTTAGACGATAAACTAAATGGAAGGGTTTGAATCATGTAGTTGTCCTAACTGAGGTTTGGCATCCCCACAAGGCATCATAGTGAATCAAGTGTCACTGTCATTTATGGACCCCTATCATCTGTTGAATCATAGTATTAAGAACTTTTTTTAATAGCCTTAACTTGTCCATTAGTCTGAGGATAATACTGAGTGGAATTTTCATGTTAAATTCCCAATTTCGCAGCTAAGTCGGTCATCATATGATTCCAAAAATGCTTCCCATGATCCATAACTATTTCCTATGTAACAAAAAACCTAGAAATAACGTGTTTGAAGAAAAATTATGCAGTTATTTCTCTAGTGGTTGAAGAAATAACATATTCTCTCATGGATAGCTTGATATTATGGAACTAGCCTCGAAAATTTATGGTTCCTCCATTAACCATCTATTGACACTTGGGTGCTAGATATAAGAATAAATTTAATTCCTTAGCTATCTTAAAATGAACTAAATTATGGGTACTACATGAATCAATCAACATGATCACCTTTTTCTTCTTGATATGTGCTTCTATATTGAGAGGTTGAGGAGTGGTAATTCCTCCCAATGCATTACAAGATATGGTTGGATTCATTTTTTATTTCTATGGGGTTGGTTCTTGGTTTATATCCTCTTTGTATGATGTTTCTTGTTCCTTTCCTTCCTCCTCTTTACAATCGATGTAAAATAATTTATCCTCAACACACTTTTGACCTTTAGTGTATTTTCTATCACAACTGTAATAAAGCCCTTTTTTCTTTATTTTCTTCCAATAGTTTTGGTGCCAACCTTGTAGGTTTTGGAAGGCTATGAGGGGCCACACTTCCATATTTATAGTTGTGAGTGGTAGCCTTCCTTATTTCCATAATTTTGTTTTCAATTTTTCTTGCCAACCTGAATGCCTTCTTCAATGAATCAGGTTCTGAAAGGCGAAACTCATGTTGGATGTTATCCTTTAGAGTCCCTATGAATAAATAAATCCTATGCTTCTCTAGAATATCACTTACCATTATATTCAATTTTTGGAAGTCCTTAATGTGTTCCACTATTGAACCGTTTTGTTTCAGATTTATCAATCGACTAAAGAAGGTGTTTCTCTTTATATCCTCATAATGTGCTATCATTTCCTCTATAAAAATTGACCAAGTGACAATTTGTTTATGAGAACAAAGCTATCAATACCATACAAATTGATTGATTTCTAAATATAAAGTTGCAATGCGTACCTTTTGTGTGTTTTTCACATTATGGAAATCAGAATATTGCTCCATTTGTAGTATCCACATTGTTACAAGATCCTTGCCATAAAACTTCCTCATATCGATATTTTGAATATGGTGGGTCTTCAAGCCAATGTTAGAGTCTATGAAATCATGATTAACGTTTCTTTTGTTCTCATCATGAGTCTCCTCTACTACCTTTTCGCCATCAAGAATAATTTATTGTCGCAACTTTTCCAAACCTCCCTTAAAACCCTCCATGTCTTTCTTCAAATATTCAATGTTTCCTTTTGCTTTATTAATGCCATTCTTCAAACCATCCATATTAGCTTCCATGCCATTCTTGAAACCATCTGAATTATCTTTTGTTACTTTTTTTGAGAGTGAAATTTTTTGTACTTGGTCTCTAATTTTGGTATATCATGTTGCATTTCTTCCTCTTCTTGATGAGTCATAGTAGAGATTTCGGGTTGATTACTAGGTGTTTCCATTTTATTTCTTTGGGGCATCAATTAATGATAGGTATGATTCATAATTCCATTTTTATCACTTCAATCTATTTTTTCAAAGAAAACTTGTGCAAATTTTTAAAAAGACTACCCTCTTTTTTTTTTGCTTTGTAGGAACTCGATATTGAATCTGATTTATCTACGAATTTTCGGATCTCAAAGGTGTGAAATTTCATTTTCTGATAGCCCTCTAAGTCATGTTTGTAATTCCACAACTCTTACTGAGATAGGAATCTTCTAGAAAGATTTATTCTCAGTCTCTCACGATGACCTGATTATATACTGGTTCAGTGGAGTAAACTTGTACGAAGTTCTATGTGTCAACATTTCAACCTTCAACTCTAAAAACGATACCCAACAAACTAAAGCTTGTATTCTTTCTGTCCCTTTTTACAAAATTTGAGTCCGATGCTTAGAGAGAAATTTCTGACAATATTCCCAAGGTCATTTGTTTGAGATGGAATTTCGGAGCCTACAAAGACCGTAACTTCCTTGAATCATATCTTCGAAAATATAGGGAGACAAGATCTTTGAAATTTTTACAAAAATTTCACCACGACTTCAGCTAAAATGGGTTGTAATTTCAACCTTTGAATCTTTGTAGACAAAAAGGTATAGTGAAAATTCCACGATGGCATGTTTGAAGCAGTGAAATCCTATAATCCAAATCTCTAATACCAAATGTTATGCAACCATCTCACAAAATAGAAGAAAAGATAGATCAACGACTTCAAAATAAACCTCTACGAGTGGGAAACCTCCTTTAAATTACACAAATGAACAATTATTGGATCCTTTAAATGACGAAACCTCCTTTCTATATATAGGAATCTAAGGGATCATAATATAATTAGATCGGACATAACAATAGTAATTTAGGGGCACAAAAATAACAATAGTGGGCTTCTATGTGGCATAACAATACCAATAAGGGGGCTACATTAATAACAATGAGGGAATACACTAGTGTTATAGGGGCTGAACGGAAATGCATGGGGTGATCAGTCTGATGCTTGGAATGGGCAGGGAGATCATCCAAATAGGGCTACATGGTATGCTTGATGTCATGGAAGTGTAATCTATGGCATGTTAAAAGGCGGCCCCTACATTATTTAAACTAAAGGAAACATTATATAAGAAAAAGTACCCTAGGGACAAATAAATGAATTTCTAGGTTGGTATGCTGAGAGAATATTTATTTGATTATAGCCTAAGAATCCATCGATGAATGAATAGATCTCGTAGCAAGCACAGTCATCAACAATGTGGTCAATAAACAGGGTCAGGTAGTTGTCTTCTGGAAAAGCACGTTTTATATCCTGATAATCAACAAATACTCATATCATGCCTTGTTTCTTCATGATAGGGACAATGTAGATACCCAATTGATCCAAGGAATGGGGTATATGAAACCTACCCGAAGAAGCTTTTCAATTTTAGCTTTTATCCCAGTAGGCTTCTTGGGATGGACTTGACGTAGGCATTTCCGAAAGCGTTTGGCATTAGGATAAGTCTTAATTTCATGCACAACTATGTTTGGATCGATACCTAGATTTTCTTCATAGCTTCAAGGAAAGACATCTCTAAACTGACAAAAAAGGGCTCGATAAATCTAAATTTCAGATGAAGAACAATATGCTTCGATGTATATATTTTTTACTATTACTGGTTTAATCAAAATATTGAAAGGAATCATTTCTTCGATATTCAAAAGGTTCTTTTCAGAGTCGATCTCATGAATGGAGATTGAATTCATAAAGGATTGGACAAAATTAGATAGGTACACATGACTTAGATTATCTTTAGTGGTATCTGGCAAGGAAGAACGATGAAGATGCTCATCCCAGAGTGTGTCGTCTGGCATCGTGATCTCCATGATGCTTTCATCAGTAGAGAAAATATGTGAGAAAGGATCAAAGAGTATGACATAATCTAACGATCGATCTACATAATTGATCGAATAAAACTTATGGACCACACAAAACTAATAGATCACTTCATAATATTGTCGAACATGGCTAAGAGACATTCATTCACTAAAAATTTGGATGGCAGTTTCATCAGGTATAATCCATGGATCAAACAGGATCGTAGAGGATGGTATCATATTGATATAAGAAACCGAAGCGGAGGAGTCAGGAAGGAGAGGAGAAGGGAGTGAAAAGGTTCCCATAAACAATGAATCTTTCAAAAATCCAACTTTGACATGTTCATAGGAAGGTAGGTCTTCCCCTATAGAGGGACACTTCCAGTAACATTGGAATCAAAGGTGGAAAAGGTGATTTGATTTGTGGCAATGATCGCGCCTTTATGAGAAAATTCGATCATTCAAAAGTAAGTCGAAAAGATGGAATCCATAGTATAAACTGGCATATGTACTAATAAAATATTATAATCAACAGGTACATTAATAACTTATACCTCAATAGAGATGGTTTTTCCCCTAAGTTCCACTTGGAGGGAATTCAGAATCCCACAAGGTGGTCGATTGACTCAGCTGGGGTGAACCAATAACCTTCTAGCAAGACATGGAGATGATGCGGGTCAAGGCTCCCTCTTCCAAAATAGAATAATGAATGTTCTTACCATGGATAATGACCTAAATCATAGAATCTAGCTGAGTTGGACGTCAAGGGCTATAGTTTTCGTGAGAGAAAACTACTACTTTGGAATCTAATGGATCCACACATTCGATAGCTAACATGAAGGCCTTCTTTTGGGTGGGACAGTTTTGCAACACCTCAAGAAACAAGATAGCTGATGGAAACCGAGCCAAGTTGATCCAAGTGGATCTTCAGACATAGTGGCATGGGAAAAGCTTAAAACTAAAAGTGGTGCAAAGGTGATGAACTTGACATCATATCGAAGTACTCACCGCCCTTATTCCAATGGTGAGAACGACACTCCAATCCAAGTCCGGATGAAAGAGACAGAAGCAGTCAAAGTTGGGTTGACTTTTGATGACTAGGCAAGTTTAACAAGGACACAATTTCGCATTTTCTGATAGATGGAATCCGGACAAATCTGGCCAAATCTAGGAGAAATCATTGCCTTTTTAAAAAGACCCCTTCGATCCATAACCAAATTTCCAAAATTGCACATTTTGTTTTATATAACAAAAAAATATTAAAAAAGGCATGTTGGGCTACAAACCCTGCCACCCCAACTCCCAAACCAATCCACACAAAATAAAGTAATTGGCAGTGGGGTGGGCCATGACCTCCTACCCCTCCCACCGGTCCCTCACCTCACACTACGGAACTCCTCACTCCCATGGAACCAACTCCCAACCTTCATCCACGGAAACCATGGCCTGAGTAACGAGGGATTTAGGTGTGTCAACCCTTGGGTCGTGGACCCAACCCATAACAAATGGAGGTGGGTATGGTGGGTGGGCCACCCAAGGTGGGCACGACCCAACCAAACCTTATGTTTAAAAAAAAAATTGGTTATGAAAATTTTAGAAGGGGATTTATTATATGTAAAAGCAGGAGGTGGGGTTCAACCTCCTGACCTCCTCCCTATTAAACCAGATCACAACCAACTCTTCTCACAGTTTTGTTGGGAAATCCATCACCCAATTTTTATTTAAAATGCAGTTTTGAGTGCGCTCAGGTAGAGGAAGTAGTGCACGTAGTTCAAGGCAAAATTTTGCAGGAGGGTTGAATTTTCATTTTGTCAGAATTTGACAAATTTTATATGGTTTCATCACTTCTCGATGCCACGAACACAATGACACTGTCCATTCCTCCATCAAAGTTCTATATTTTTCAGCCATTTTTAAGTATGGAGGTATAAAGATCCTTTTTGTAACTGATGCTTGTACTCTTCTTTTTCATGCCACTTAATGAATTAAGGCCTCCCCATTGATCGAGCAGGGCCTGGAGATGTAGTCCAAGATGTATGAACTCCATTATAACGTCTTGTTGTCTTCTTTCATGCTTTATGTGTTTCTCCTCTTCTCTCTTACACATATTAAGTTTTCTACGTTAAGCTACGATTTATGCATGTAATTCTTTAACACATCTATAAGCAAAAGATTTTGCATCAAGTGGTACCAGAGCAGGTCTTTTTTAGATGTGAGTTGCATGTTTGCATGCTAACAAGAAATAGGATCCAAAAAGGCAAAGGGAAACTAAAGTATTTTGATTTCGAAGTGACGTGTAGATCAAAGGAGAAACATGGCAAATGAAGAGGCTCGTCATGTAGAGGAGCACAATTTCTGGAAAACCTCCTATAAAATGGCAAAGAATGTTGGTAAGTTGCTTTCATGGTTGGAGAAAGTAGAAGAGAGAAATCCAAAAGAACAAGGTTCAGTGCATGGAAATGGTGGAGAAGAACCCCCTCCTTCTCCTTCCATGAATGAAAGTTCTTCTTCCTCTCATCACCATAGTTGTAGAAACCTTTCTTTAAATTAGATGTCAAATTTGATCTTCCCATGTTTAATGGTGAAAGTAATGTAGAAAATCTTAGTAACTGGATTAGGCAGATTTAAGTATACTACAAGATTTAGCAAATCGATGAGGACGAGGCAAAGATTCAGCTAGCCTCTCCTTGGTTGAGTAGCGCTGCTCTCGTTTGGTGGGAAAGCAAATTGCGAAGCAGTACGAGTGTGGGTAATATTCTTTCCTCAGGGCCTAGTTTTATTTCTGCATTAAAGGAACAATTCTATCGATTGGATTATAAAAAAAAAGCCTTAATGGATTGAAAATACTTAATGCAAGGCAGAGATAGAGATGTTTAAAGCTTTGCAGAGGAATTTAGAAAATATGCACTTAATTTGGACATTGCACTTGACTCACTTGCAGTAGTAACTAAGTATATTCGATGATTACATAGTTACCTTAGACATTCATTATTATTGTTTGAACCAACTACTATTGACTTTGCCAGTGTGAAGGCAATCCATATTGAGAACCGGGGAAAAAATTAAAGAGATGCTCATTCCAAGAAACCACCTTTCAAACCCCCAAATGGAAAACCCAAAGTGCAAGGAAAATGAAATGAGAAGAGGACAACATCAACCAAGAAAGATGAAGGATAAAGACCTTATTGCAATCACTCCAAAAAGGAAGTTCATGACGACGATCATTGTTGGAAATAGTACCTGGAAAAGAGACCAAAGAAGTACGGAGAAAAAGGCAAGCAGAAGGCAGTGGCAACTGTGCAACAAGACCTTGGATCTTATTCGGGAGATGAAACATTGATCATAAAAGCAGGAACAAAAGGTACTCTTACACCTCATGTTAATTCTAAATCACATGAAGGCACTAGTTCAATAGATGAGCCTCTTCCTAATGAATGAAAGAGAATTGACCTATTTCATATTAGAGTTATCATAAATAATAGAAAAGTGGAAACTCTATTTGATACCAAATCCCAACCAAACTTAATTTCATAGTCGTTGGTAGAGAAGCTAGGCTTGGAAACCAAACAATATCCAAAACCTTACCCACTTGGATGGATTCATGATAAAGCAAAACTGAATGTAACTAAGCAGTGTAAGGTTAAATTTGTGATCGCTTCTAAGTTATTGGATGAGGTAAAACTTGATGTGATACCATTGGATATCTATGGCATGGTGCTAGGGAGTCTATATCTATATGATAGAAAGGCAATCTTCTTCTATCGTCAAAAAAAATACCAAATCAGAAAAGATGGGGTAGAATATATTGTATGGGCTCATCAAACAAAAATCAATGCCATCTTTGCAAGTGCAGGATAGATGAATAGGTTGGTGAATTCAAGTAAGGGTTGCATGCTTATGGTTGTAAGGGAAAAAGATGTATAATTATCTGATGCTTTCCAGGTTTGCGATCATGTGCATAAAAAGGAATTATGTGAATTAATTTCTAACTATGATGAGATGTTTCAAGAACCAAAGGGATTACCT
>APFE030125174.1:58017-119456 GCA_000404065.3 Pinus taeda | reverse complement strand
ATCTATGATGGAAAGATAAGATTGATCCATCACAATGAAAACACCAATTATAGGTGGGAGGGGCTAAAACATAGGTTATATTGTAGGTTATATTGTTTTTTCCATTGGGCAGAGTAAACTAATGCTACACATTAGTTTAAAACATTAAGTGTTATACTGAAACTGAATTGGCTAAAACATAGGTTATATTGTAGGTTATATTGTTTTTTCCATTAGGCAGAGTAAACTAATGCTATGCATTAGTTTAAAACATTAAGTGTCATTCTGAAACTGAATTGAATTAATTCTAAGCTCATAAACTTCACGGCAAGTTGGCATGTCCATCTGTGAAGAAGCTCTAGTGAACTTGTCGCCTGCCACGTACCACCGCTTCAATCTAGGTGCCATTCCATAAACTGGAACAGTTGTCCCTTTCGCCAAACTGCATAGGATATTTTTCCATAAGCCAAAGTCCTTGAGTCTTCGATGTCCCTAAGTCTTCTGCATAGTAATGGAGTCCAGTCCCTTGCTAATACTCTGATGAAGCGCTCCACCATTTCGTTGTACTCCTGTGAGCTGTTGGAGCAATTGAGGCCACCAGCGCATCTACTGACCTGCATTATGAAAGCATACATGTCAAAATTTAAACAGGTAAACCACCTATCACTTAACTGATTGATATAGAGACTTGAAGATTGATATAGAGACTTGAAGATGAAAGCATTTTGAAACAACAAATTGTTGCCCTGCGCTTTTATGTCTGGATATTCACGATCTGCCCTTCCTCGTTCTAGAGAGTTTTCGCATAATAGTCAAAACAAACTGTTAAACACTCTATGATAATGTTCTGTTGCCACAACTAAAATTCAAGGTTTTTCAATTCAGTTAATGCTTATCACTTTCACCATGCAGTTTAGATTATGTTAAGAAGATATAATAACTAGTTAGTATTTGATATGACATAGTTATTTCTAGAGGTCAATATTCCTGTGCAAGATCAAATCATATTCCATTAATTTGACAAACTTCCTCGGATAATCAAATAGGACATATCAGAAAATGAGACTTACCTTAATGTTATCTGCATTTATTTCACCTTCAAACAGATTTTTGATGGGCTCTCCAGATAAAACACATGCAATTACCTATAAAATAATTAGATATTAAAACCTTTTATTTCTAAGAAGCGAAAACAAACATAATACACCACAAACTAATATTATCCCTGGAGCGAAGGATGGATGACTCATCTAAAATTATTCAGCATAGAGAAAATTCAAATAATTTTTTTTTTTAACATAATCTACCTTTGGTTCATCTCCACTTAGGCCAAAGTATTCCATAATTGGTTTCCCAACATTAGCATTTTTAGAATCGACATGCACAAGAAGGATCTAGCAAAATACACATATAAACAGAAAAAATTACAGAAAGATTTTCATCCCACTGGAATCTCAGATTAAACAACAATTCAACCCCAAAGGAAGTGCAAGTTTCAGATGATAATAGTGCCAAAGGAGTCCTCCATGTAATAATTGTAACGAGGAAACTCTAAGAACAAGTGTCAACATAATTACATGTGTTCAGTAAGTGAATTGTGCCTAACGATACCTTTCCCTTAAATGCTTTTGCAGCTTCTTGAAATGATGGAATGACCTTTTCATAATCCTTGGCAGTTACGAAGAGCAGGATCTACAAAAAGCAATCAAGTTAGGGCAACCTGCATACTACACTTATTCAAATCATATCAAGAAGCAATAAATAACATTTTCAGATCCATGTAAATTAGTGAGATTCAAAACTCAATAAAAACCTTTGAAAGAAGATTTTGTGCTAAAAATCATCTACTTTTGTATCCTCAAAAGCGACGTCAATGGTTTCTTCAATGAACTCCACTCCGTCATCATTGCACTCAATATGGGGCCGACCCGATTCTCCACCCTTCATATCCAATTGACCTTTAAATGGATAGAAATCCACTAGAACTAACGACGATTGCAGGAAAATCTTTCTCGGCTATAGCGTCTGGTGTTTTATGAAAAAAAGTATTGGTATGTAACTCCTGGCTCTAAAAAGATATCGAGGGTGGACAGGAACATGCTATGCTTGGTAGCAGCGATGGCGGGTGCAACTGTGGAATCCCTAGACACCTTTACTTTCATTTGGTCATCTGCCATGGCTGCAGGATAGAAATGGCTCCCTGTGGTGGTGAATATGCAAAGTGCAGTGTGGTGGTGAAACCTTACTTGTCGCCATGATCATTAATTTACCATTCCACTTGTTGCGGGCCCCATTTTACTTATCGCCATGATCACCATGCATAGTGCAATTTGTGTGACCCACCCGCATGTATGACACATTTCCCATCCTCTTATTCGCCATTACCTAATACATCCATTCACTTGTATTCTTTGTTTCAATACCATCACTATCTTATCTTATGTTATGCTTATCTTATTCGGAGTTGTCTTAACATAAATTTCTTACAATTTATCTTGTTGATAAATGGTATCATAATTGTCCAATCTCGTGGCGTTTGTTTTGTAAGTTAGTCAAAATTCCAATTTTGAACGAAGCCACCAATGTCCCGTTCTTCCAGAATGGTGTATATTTCAATGATTCTGTGTTAGTGTTAGAGTAATTCTTTGATTTGTTTTTTAATAATGAAGGGAATTGAAACAAAAATTCCATGTGAAAAGAAAAGCAATGCTGAGTATATGTTTTTATTCCCTGAAGTATGTGTTTTCAACAACCATGTTTCATACGCATTTAGAAGTAGCAACTTTCTCTACAAAATCTCAAAATCAAACGCCATGCGGGAGAAGGTCACACCATCTTTATATTTGGCACACCTTGCATTGTAGAATTCTATGGCAGATTTCCTAACGAGACTCCAAGTCAGTCAAGGCTTGGCGTTCTTGGCGTTCTTCTAGAATTGAGTTATTTTTCACAAATTTCAATGATGCTGACTGAAATACATTCATTGCATCTTCCTCCATGTTGTGGAAGCAATATTATGCAATGGTGGATTCGAGTTTTTCACTATAAATATCGATACTATGTGTCTATTTTCCGATATTGAATTAAGCGTGCAGTGAGTCATTTCTCTCTTTAACTCTACTCTGGACATTAGGTTGAGCGTTGTCAATATGAAGTGGTCATTGAAGTATGCTTTTTTCCTGCAACTGGCATTGTACTGCTTAGTCGGGCAAGGCAAAGATGTACAACAACGATTCTTATCTCCTCACAATGACGCCAGAGCCCAAGTGGGCGTCGAGCACAAAATTATGCAAATCAATGTATAGGCAACTGTGCTCTGCAGCATGGAGGTCAATACGGAGAAAATATTTTCAAGGGATTTGGAATAACTGATCCCGTGGGAAGCGCCGTGATGGATTGGGTCACCGACTAGCAAAACCGTAGATGAATTTTCTCTGCTGTCCTCCATAGCCTACTATGTGCCTGTTCTCAAATATTGAAATAAGTGTGCAGTGAGTGATTTCTCTATTTAACTCCACTCTGGACATTAGGTTGAGCATTGTCAATATGAAGTGGTCACTGAAGTATGCTTTTTTCCTACAACCGGCATTGTACTGCTTAGTTGGGCAAGGCCAAGATGTACAACAACGATTCTTATCTCGTCACAATGACGCGAGAGCCCAAGTGGGCGTCGAGGCTCTGGTTTGGGCCAACACCGTCGTGGCTTATGCATAGAATTATGCAAATCAACACATAGGCGACTGTGCTCTGCAGCATTTTGGTGGTCAATACGGAGAAAATATTTTCAAGGGATTTGGAATAACTGATCCCGTGGGAAGCGTCGTGGTGGGTTGGGTCAGCGACTGGCAAACCCGTAGATGAATTTTCTCTGCTGTCCTCCATAGCCTTCTTCTTGCAGGTGCAGGTGAATTCTCAGGCTAAACTTAATCCAGGGACTTGCTGCCTCGTAGCTATGCAAATGAACGCATAGGTGACTGTGCTCTGCAGCATTCTATTTGTCAATATGGAGAAAATAGTTTCAAGGGATTTGGAATAACTAATCCCATGGGAAGTGTCGTGATGGATTGGGTCAGCGACTGGCAAACTCGTAGATGAATTTTCTCTGCTGTCCTCCATAGGCTACTATGTGCCTATTTTCAGATATTGAATTAAGCGTGCAGTGAGTGATTTCTCCCTTTAACTCTGCTCTGGACATTAGGTTGAGCGTTGTCAATATGAGGTGGTCATTGAAGTATGCTTTTTTCCTGCAACTGGCATTGTACTACTTAGTCAGGAAAGGCCAAGATGTATAGCAATGATTCTTATCTCCTCACAATGACGCGAGAGCCCAAGTGGGTGTCGAGGCTCTGGTTTGGGCCGACACCGTCGCGGCTTACGCACAGAATTATGCAAATCAACGCATAGGCGACTGTGCTCTGCAACATTCTGGTGGTCAATACGGAGAAAATATTTTCAAGGGATTTGGAATAACTGATCCCGTGGGAAGCACCATGGTAGTTTGGATCAGCGACTAGAAAACCCGTAGATGAATTTTCTCTGTTGTCCTCCATAGCCTTATTCATGTAGGTGCAGGTGCATTCTCAGGCTGAACTTAATGCAGGGATTTGCTGCTTCGCAGCTTCTATTGTTTTTATATTTAATTTTAATTGGACACATGTGTTAATCAACTGTTATACCACTGATACTTATGTTGAATAGTTCTTACTAGAAATTAAGGCACTTGCAATGACACCCCTCTTTAAGGTTTCACAAGTTTCATGTGATACATGTGTTATGCTTGTATAGACGGTTCTTTGTCTCACTACTAGGATATGGTTATCTAGTCTCAGTAGGCATTTCCATGGATTATATTTGATTATTGATTACGTTGGAAAAATATAAGTATGTGATCACTTAGTTTTTGATTAACAAACAATGTGAGTCTTTATCGATGATCTTATATGAGTGAAATGTTGCTAAAAATGATTGTATCAATTGTGATCTTTGAAGATGATTTTCTATGAGCTATCATTGTTAATATTCAAATAATATTTCAATAATGTTGTATACATGTAATGGATTTATTTCCATTTAATATAGTTTTTTTTAATATATTCATGTACCTCATTATAATGTATATGTATGGCACATTATTATTAAAATACATCTTATTATATTGATAAATGATTGTGATATTAATGTTACATATATTATGGATGGACTAATTTGTTACAGGTAAATAAATAGGTGAAGAAGTAAAAAAAAACATGTAAGAGAAGGATTCTAGACTCAATAAGAGCGTGTATATGATCATATTGTCTAAGAATATTTGATAATGGAAAGTAAATTGTGAAAATGATATCCAAAATTAACTTGGGTAATGTGACAGAAGGAGAAGGGGTTGTAATTCACATTTTTCTACACTAAATGCATATAAATTCACCATTAAGATCAAATATTTATTTGCATAGCATAAGGAACATAAAGACAAAAATATTGGGAAGATGTTACTTTAAGAAGACTTATAAAAGAAGTTGTTTTCTCATTATTAGAGTTGGCTAGTTCATGCAGATATTCTCTATGACAATAAGTGTGGTAGATGTACTTGGGCTATGAGATTGATTGGCTAGGTAGAACTATGTCTATGTTGGCCTAATATATGTAGAGCAATTGGTTAGGAGTGTACCTTCTATATGAGGAGGTACTAGAGCTAAATAATATTCCTTTCATTTATTATTTTATTTTATCCCAAATTGGTAGGATGCTAATACTATTTTCAATGTCATCACTAGCTAAAGGAGTTAGTAAGATATTCATAGAGTAGGATGCCATTGGTGTTATGGTAGTGTTCACCAATTAAAAGTTGTAGTAAGATCCTTGCAAACAAGGATTTCATTATTATTGTGGTTATGATTACTAGTTAAAGGTGGTAGTAAGATCCTTATTTGAAGTGGGGTGCCACTATTGTTGTTGTTTCTCACCCACTAAAAGTTGCATTATGATTCCTACACGATAGAAAATTAGAAAGGAAAAAATATTTTCTTATAAATGATAATTACTTGTGATTATTTTGCTTTTACGTTCTTATTTTATCTTTGAGTTCATTAAGAATTACAAAAAATAATAACACAGGGACAATAGATGTAGGCAGGTAGCCAGGGTGAAACCCCTGTCTAGGGGAAAACCTTGTCAACAATTATTCCTTCATTAGTTTCTCGACATATTCAAGGACTCTTTGACATAGACAAAGACTTCCATCACACCAAGTCAACCCTAAATCCTTCTAGTAGATGATAACTCTTCAAAAGAAACTTTGACCTACTAGCATCAACATGTAGTAGAAACCTCGACCCAGTAGAAACAACAATAGTAACTTCAATTAGAGTAGAAAAACTTTGATCTCTGTTGATACATCTCAGAAGTGAGAGATAGTAGGCCCAAAATTTTTATATTGTTGTCTTCTATCATCCTCTGGAAACTCACACTCCTTTCTAGCTCTCTTTCTAGCCCTTTTCCAACTTCACACTTCCTAACTTCTAGGCTTCAGATATAAAACGATGCATGTAAGAGTGAATTTCTCCAAATGTATTTGAACTAACTTGTTTATATAGCCTTCTAGTGAGGTTGAATTACCCTTCTTAAGGGCGAATTGGTGTGGAGAATAATAAATTCCTTTTTTACTCAAAAATAATTATTTTTACATGATTCAAGAGCCTAAGAAGGGCCTCTTTAAAGGAAAATGACTCTAATGACTTAGAATAAAAACTATAAGTCCTCAATGGGGACTTTTACAAAAACAAGATTACCTAAGCATGAAAAGCATGCTTTAATAAGTGGATAATAATAATAATAATAATAATATTTCTTCATTTTTTGATAAGTACATTTCATTGTGACTCAAATACACTTATGAAGACTGAACATAGCTACATATTTTAACACTCCCTCTTAACTAGGGAGTTATTTATAATGAAAAGTATAACGAAGATCTCAGAACACATGAACCATGAAGAGTTTTAGGAACCACAATTTCATGGACTAGATTCTTGACCAAGGGAACCTATCGAAGCTCCTCTAATATCATAGGCACCACAATCCCATGGACTAGATTCGAGACTAGAGAAATTTATCTAGGTGGGAATATGATGGAATAAAGATTTCACCCTCTCTAGGTACCATTAGGATTAATTGCTAGCCCTCAAATTAGGGATCTAGGTGTGTATCTGAGGATAGTGCTCTGTGACCAAAATCACTCTCCCTACTTCGGGAACTAGACATCAACACAAAATATTTTCCAAACGTCCTCCCAGCTAATGTGTCTCACAAAAAAAGCCTCAAATTTCTTGATTATTACAATAGGTAACAAATTTTGTTCGATCAAATAGATTGGTAAGAATAAATCTCTCCCAATAAAGCTGATTGATAACTCGAACCATGTAAAACATGATATCAAAACATTGAGATATTTACTTATACAAACACAACCCAAATCAATGATAAACTTCCAAATGTACATAAATAAACACAAACCTCTGTGGTATTTCAAACATCTTGATGTTGCTTTTCAACTCTTCAGAGTAGGACTTAAATCTTTTTCAAATGAATTTTGACACAAGATTCCTCGACCATACAAACTCCTTTCCCAGCAACATGTTCTACTACAATTACATCTCTTCTTATCTCACCAACCCTTCAAAATACGTTGTCCAATTGATTTAAAGGTGTTCAACATGACTATTATATGCCCCCCTATCAAATTATGGAGATACCTTGCATCCAAGCTCACTCTAAACTTAGGGAGATTCATTTTTTTTTACTTGCAACATCAGAGAATATTTCATGGATTCCATGCTTCTCATCAAAGTTATCATGACCATTATAAATTTCTTCATCATGCTTATCCATGAACATCTTCACCATTTCAAATATTATGTACCTACACAAATTAGATAGAAAGTACAACCAAATCTATAGAAGCATGAAGTTAACCATATCCAAACCATATAATGGAAGCATTCATCTCTACAAGTCAAATATTTGGACTTAGTTACAAACGAGAGACACATACTATTCAAATTTTATTTAAGGTTCTTCTCATAAACCCTAGACTATATCATCAAGACATTGACAATTTCATAACAACCTTCATTACATCTAGGGTTTCAATGTTTCTTCTAGAGGTATGACATACCCTACTACATTTTATTGCAAACCCTAGAAGTATTTCAAAAACTTATATATCTACAATGTACCTAAAAACTTTAGAATTCATATGTTAGACTTCTTACTAAGATTTAGTGCAAAACCGTAGATTTCATACATGAGCTCTTAACAATCAAAACCAATCACAAATCAATTCATAGTAACAACATGACTAGCTTCTGTTAGGTTTTGTTCTCAATAATCATGATACGATTTCCAATTTTATCAAATTTTCATAAATCCTAGAATATCACACTATCATCATATACTAGAGATTTCAACTTCTTTTAAGGTTTAGATAGAAAACCCTAGAATATAATCATCCTAGACAATCAAACTTCAACTAAGGCTTAATCCCAAACCCTAGGATTCATGTCCTTTAACAATTAGGGAAAATCACACATATAGGATTCCATCATCATGCAGAAGCATATATAACATGTGTTAGCCAAACCCAAATACATAAATACCAATAAGTATTTGGACATATAACATACCTGATCAGAATAGGGTTTGACAAGGAAAAAACACACATGCGAATGATTTCCTTTCTAGGACATTATAAGGGTGTTCCTTATACACCCTATCAGACCCCAATGATCTAGAGTTTTGAGGAAAAAAATATAAAACCCTAAATTATCAATACTTCAAAGGTTTTGGATTTCAAACATTACCATTCAACCCTATCATGTTAAGGTTTCCATACTAACACCAAAACCCCAATAATGACATCATCAAAGCATCAACCATTTTTAGACTTCATCAATAACCCTACTTAGGCTATGGTTCTATTCTAACTTATTTTGACACCCTTGAAAGTTACAAAAAGTTTGAATTTTAGCCAGTCTACCTCCTAAATAAATACTTAGACTTAAAAAAAATTCTTTGAAAATAAGAGTAAATAAGTCACCTAATTTTAAGGTCATTTTGAACCATCAAAAGGACTCATAGCTTCCTAAAACCTTCTCCATTGGATGTTAATCTTAATTACATTTCCAACAGTATATAGAACTCCCCAAATGGACTCCTGGTTGAAAAGATAGAACGTGTTGAAGTTCACCCTTCAAAATATTGAAAACAAAGGAAAAAGGCTAAGTGTGGAGTCCATGATCCAGGCGATTAGAGGTCCAAGGCAATCACCAATCAACGATCAGAGGTTCAAAGCCGCATCACATATTTCATTATTGGAGAGATGTTGCGTTGAAGTGTTAAGTCATTGGGAAATAAGCCTCAACTGTTAGAGTCCCGAGAAACACTGAAAGAAAATTATAAAGGAAATTCGTCAAAAATAGAGCAAGATTGGGCCTTTTCTCTCTCTTCCCAAAGGGACATGTGGCAGTCAGTGATTGGATACAATAAGGGCCACATGCAGGAATACGTCAACAATGACGTGGTCGTACGATGGACATGTGGTAGGTGGATTCAACATTTTCAAGTGTTAGAAGGGGCAAAAAATGGGTGACACATGTCACCACTCATAGGTTGATATGATGTGGTGGCGACGTGGTAGTGATGACCTCAACAATAGCAAATTGATGATCAAAGGTTGAGGCTTGTTGTGCATCAAAGTGAAACCTTCGACTGAAAACCTCTGGTAGAGGGGCTTCGATAAGAGGGTGGGATGTGGGCACATGAAGAGACACAAGACTAGGGAACACATGAAAAACGTGATCAATGATCACAATTAGCGTTTTGTGTCTTGTGAGACTTTAAAAGTTCTGATTGCAAATTTCTAGGAAAAAGAGCTTCGATATGAGGGCTTAACTAAAGTCATGTGAAGATCCAAAGGACCATGGATCAACACGGAAGGTGATCAACAATCGCAAGTCCTAGAAGGTGTAACCAAGTGCTACATTATAAAATCATTGATTGGGAAGTAGTGATATTTTAAAGGCCTAAGCGCATATTATGTGGTCTCATGTAGCTTAATATTTCTAAAGAATTGGCCCCCTTTTCCACAAACTCTTGAAGTATTATTTAAAAGGACTATTATAATGCTATACTTCGAAGAATCAACCGTTGTTCTAGCCAAAGGGCTTAAGCCCCAACAAATATTTGAGCCTAGGTCCCCTAGCTTTGACTATATAGTTTCTACCTATGTCCCAAGGGCTAAGGCTTATAGATTAATGACCATCATTCATTTCAGACCCCTAGTGTTTTGCAAAGTTTAAAAGAGGGGGGGGGAGTGGAGGCTTTGAAAATTATTTTTCATGAAATTTTTTCTTATATGTGGCAATATGTGATGAATTATGCACCCCCTCACCCCTAACTTGAAACCACATACCACCAAGGGGTCCCCCCAAAATCCACTTGTGGTTTTGACATCTCAAGATTACAATGGATTGTTTCAAAATTAATAAAAGGAGCCCCATTGTTCAAAAAATCATTGGTAGTTAAAGGATAGAGGAAAGTGGGTGGTTGTTGAAGAGACAACTATGAAACAACCCCAAATTTCCAAGCAGGAAAATCAATATGTAGCAGAATTTTTGAGAAATAGTTTATTGTTTTAGATTTGAGAGAAAAGCATGAGCACAATTCCAAATCTCAAGCAAAAAAATAAGTAGTCAAAGAATCCATTTCCCAAATTGGAGGCTGAATATTTTCTGGCAGTTCCAAATTTTCCACAGATTATCTAGAGTTTGTTTTATTTTGAGTTTGTTTAAGATTTTATTCTAGATATATTGTAATAGTTTAGGAGAGATTTATTCTATATATTGTTTCATTTGTAATTTCCAAAGGGTTTGATTTTGATGGGAAAACCCTGTCACTAATGTAAAGCTTTTATTATAGAAATCCTAATTGAAGGATTCTAGCTCCAGTTCTTGATAGAAATTGTGTTTCTTGTATATTTTTCTAGGGACTTCATATCTTATTTTTTGCATTTTCAAAACACTATAGTAGATCTGAGTAAGAATACATTGAGTACCATTATGTCTGAAATTCCCTCCAAAGTTATAATCATTTAAGGATATTAATTAAATAGAGTGTTTGTCATGCTTAATGACTCTACATCTGTTAATTATTTCCTTTATTCATCTCTTGAATGTGTTGTGTTTGGTTGTATAGATATTCTTCATGTATCCATTCTATCTAGTTGATTATGTATTTAGTATGACTCCTTAATTATCATGAATTCCCTTATATTCTTATGTCAAATCCTTTAAAAATTATGTTATTCTCTCAAATTTGATGTTGGCACTTTAACAAAAGACTTTATACGAGAGGGAATTATTCATAAATAGAGATTGGTCAATCATTAGAAACCACCCAAAATAAATCATAAATTTGGCCATTGTGCTTCATACGTTGTTATCTAGTGATAATGAAAAACATTAAACAAATCCTCATAACAATTGAGGGAACTCCCTCTGGTTCAAGGGCAATCTTGAACCTAAAGACACATCGATTAATTGGTTTCTCAGTGTATTTCTTACAACCAAGAATTGCCTAGGAGAAATGAGTACAACATTTGGCACAGTTGCGGGGAACGAAGTATGAATTTTTTTCCTTTAATTAGGCTCACGATTAGATATACTCTTTGTTGGTGGGAAAAGACTAGAAAGTTGATATTGGTTGCATTTCTTTCACTTGGTGACTCCAATTTTTCATATGGAAATTCCATTGCTTTCCAGATTCTTCTCATTCAAAATTATAAGTGCATCTCTGACTTTGATAATAGCATGCAGCTGCATGTTTTGATTTTTCATAGAAATGGTAGCATTCAGTAACATATTTGCCTTCCTCTATACTATCATCATAAAATTCAAAAGCTTACAGGAGATGCAACTTTCAAATTTCAGATGTGAGTATCTATTTCATGTGGAGTTTGAGTTTTATATTTAAAAATGTTTCAAGTTTTCAGCTGTTGGGAAAGTGGTTTGTCAGTAAATCCAGTCCTCACTTGGTTACACTAGAAATCTGATTACACCTAACAATGTAGATTTTTAGCTCAATTAGGTAAGAGGTGTGTGGGATTGAATTAATTATTTTCAAATTCAGTGTGTAGTAGATCAATGAGTTTAGAGTTTATTCATTAATGTAGTATATCAACAATTGTTTCAGCTTGTGTTTCAAATTTTTAGTGTGAAGTTTGGTTTGGTTGAGTGCAATGGCTTGTAGGGGATTGAAAGGAGTAAATTTATTATGGATTCACTAATTGAATCCATAGCCTAATGAATTAGGCATTGTTGTGCTTATTTCTACTTGCAGTGACACCTTTTTCACTTCAACAATTTCCAGTCTTCAAATTTCAGTGTGAAATAGCCTATGGATTAGTTGATGCAGCATGGTTTCAAATTTTATGATTACAAGTTTAAGAACTGAATCTATGCTCAATAGATTTAAGGCAGTTGGTCTACTTGGTCCTCTGTGTCTCGTAAGAAGAAGTAGTTCCTATTTGGAGCCAACTTTGTAACTTATTTTGACATCCTTTAAAGTTACAAAATTTTTGAATTTTAGCTAGTCTATCTCCTGGCTAAATCATAAGGCTTATAGAAATTTTCTTTGGAAATCTACATAAATAAGACAGGGAATTTTGAGGTCATTTTTCAAGCATCCAAAGGATTTGGAGTTTCATCAGAGATTCTCCATTGGAAATTAATTTAAATTATATTTTGAACGTTATATATAACTTCCAAAATGGACTCCTCGATCAAAAGTTAGAACAAATTGAAGTTCACTCTTCAAAATATAGAAAACAAAGCAAAAAGGCTAAGTGTTGAGTCCTGGATCCCAACGATTGGAGGTCCATGACCATAAAAAATTGGTGATCATAGGTGCATAGGGGGATCGTATATCACATTATTTGATAAATGTTGCATTGAAGTGTTAAATCATCGGCAAATAGGCCTCCTGTGTTAAAGTCATAGGAAACACTGAAAAAAATTATAAATGAAATTCATCACAAAACAAGGCAAGGTTGGGACATTTATCTCTCCTACCAAAGGGACAGGTGGTAGTCAATGATTGGATCCGATATGGGCCACATGGAGGATGATGTCAGCAATGACATTCTCAAACGATGGACGCGTGGCAGGTGGATTCAACATTTTCAAGGGTTAGAAGAGGCCCAAAACGGGTGACACATGTCACCACTGACAGGTCAACATGTGGAAGTGACATGGCAATGATGACATGACAAATCATATAATAATGATCGAAGATTGAGGCTTGTTGTTCATCGAAGTGAAACCTCCAATTGAAAAACTTACAGAGAGGGGCTCCAATAAGACTATTGGACGTGGGCACATGAAGAGTCATAGGACTAAGGGCCACACGCAAAAGGTGATTGATGATGGAAATGAACATTTGGTATCTTGTAACACTTTAAATGTTTCAATTATGAATTGCCAGGAAAATGAGCTCTAATATGAGTGCTTAACTACTGTCATGTGAAGAGCTGTTATGAAACCAACTCAAAAAATATATAGAAAAGATAGATCAATGCCTTAGAATTTAGCCTCTTCGAGGGGGAAACCTCCTTTAAGTTACAAAAATAAACAATTCTTATATGATATAAATGACAAGACCTCCTTTCTTTATATAGGAGACGAAGGGGTCATAATATAATTAGAGCTAACATAACAATAATAATGTAAGGTCACAATAATAAAAATAGTGGGCTTCTATGGGGAAAAATAATAACAATATGGGGACTACATGGGTACAAAAATATAATAAGGGAGTTGTACTAATAACAGTAACGGGTTACGCTAGTAGTATAGGGGCCTACCATGCCCCTCTCCTTCAAAAAATGTTGTCCTCAATGCTTGAGTAGTTCTTGATGCTTCTGTACAAAATTCGTGTCCTCCCATGTGGAATATTTAGTGGGTAATTTCTTCCACTTAATGCGACACTCTGAAATTGATTGATTTCATAGCTGTTGGGTTCTTGTTGCCCTGACTGCTCCAGGTTCCAATATGATTTTTCCTCTCTCTTCTAGTTCTAGCAATGTTGTTTGAATTGGGATATTCTGCAACGTTTAAATGAGTGGCCACACTTCTTTGTCCTTCTTCCATTCATCCCTTGCTTTGTTTACCCAATCTAGTTGGATAATAGAAATAGCACAAAATTTTTTTTCCACATCCTCATCCTTTCTTGAGACTACATTTGCAACAAAAAATTTCTTCCCTTTTTTGTAGATGATGTCAAAGTCACAACCCAACATATTTGTGACCAATTTTTCTATTCTTCTAAAGATGACATTCATTCTAAAAATTATTTAAGAGTATCATAATCCATTTTTAGCTTGAAGTGTCTTCCCATTGGGTAAGGTCGCCATTTCCTAAGTGCATGTTGTATTTCCAACATTTCCTTCTCATAAATAGTGTTGTAGCTTATATTGTGTTTTACGTTTATTTATCAATTATATCACTATCAAGGGTTCAACCTCAATGAAACCCCTTTATATTTTTTACCCCTGCAAAGTCTACAAAAAATGAAGCATTTTGTTTATTATATAGCGGAATCACTAAAAGAACATGTATAAAAGAATCGACCCCCATATACCCATGCAACCAACATAAATCATATTATAAATGGTTATATGGTAAATAGCCATCTATATATATATATATATATATATATATATATAATATATATAATATATAATATATATATATATATATATATATATATATATATATATATATATATATATATATCTGTGTGTTAGCGATGCAGTTAATCACAATTGCAAAAACACATTAGGAAGTTATATAAAGTATCATCACGGGAATGACCAATTGCAATTTGCAAAGGGAAGTGAATGCAACGTTGAAGGGATAGATCCGATGGAGTTATTAAACATCGTTAGTTCTTTTTCAGTTCCGCTTTTGCATGCTTTGCATTAATTTTGATGTGTAAACAAAAAAGTTAGTGTTAAAGTCGAATTTGAAGAAAAGGAAATTGGTCAAGTTTCTTGGTGTTTTGTCCAATTGAAATACACCCGACACATGCGTAAGCCCAGGTTTACACAAGTCAAACACAGTTCATTATGGCTAAAGCGGATTAGGAATTATTAAAGCATCCATAGAGGAACTCAATAGCCAATTAATAGAGCTGGAAATCCAACAATAATTGTCATCTTCTAAGTTTAGTTATTTCCTTTTATTTCATGTTCTATGAGGTGTCTTTTACCCTATATGTAATTTTTTTTAAGAGGTTTTACTCCAAATAGTTAGGGAAGTAGTTTAGTAGTTTGACGGTTTCAAAAATTAGCAACTCTTTCACAATGTGTAATAAGAGGAAAACTTATAGAGAAAGGGTTCAAATTTTGGAGAACCTAGAGATTAGGCCACTCTATTCTTGATATGACTATTGATTAATGAAAGAATGAGATGTTTCCATGAATTGTTGGGTATAATTTGGGAACTTCGTTGTTATGTTTCATCTTATGTTTTCTTCTTTCAAATATAGTAATGAAGTTGCAGGTCTTTCTTTGCATATGTAGATAAAGTTAAAATTCCTCAAAAAGAGCACTCCTATACTTGAATTTTTCACCTTCCTTCCTAAGTTGTAGATAATAGTTTCTGTGTAAGGAAAAATATTACCGTTAACTTCTCCAAGGATCACACATAGTAGTTTATGTGTTAAGTAGCATATTGTCAATGATTCAGTTCCCATTTTCATAATTCTTCTAAGTGACTGATAGTAGTTTCTACATTATGTAGCATATTATCTTTAACTTCCTCTTCAATATTTCCTCATTCATCATTTATATATAGCAACTAATTGCATTCTGAGATGTTCTGGTCACATATGTATTAAGGGTTAAATACCAGGTTTTCTAGGTTGTTCATGTGAGAATACAACAAATAATAAAATGATAATCAAGTGACCAAAAACAATAATCATTAATGTCTTAAGCACAATTTCTCTCTAGCTAGGAAATTGATTTCTTAAGGTACATCACCAATTAGTGTCATTGCTAGGGAGAGAAGACAAGAACACTTTTCCTTGGGTTTTTCATGTTTTCCTCTAGTTGTTTAGTGAGGAGGAAATACTTGGTTGTTTTGAATCAAAGCAATAACTCTAGCTTCAAGAAGACTCCATACAAGATCAAATACTTCACAACAGAAGGTTCAAGCTCTTTCAGATCATGAAATGATAGTTTCTAGGAGTGTTGGAAAGTCTAAGATCTTAATTACAACAATTCCTACATTGTCTGCATCAGGTAGTAACTTATCTGAACATTCATCTCATGAAAAGACATATTTTTAATCATCTTGATTTTAGGAACTTAACTGTCAAGAGAAATATTTAGACTCCATTACTTTTCAATTACCTTCTATAATTATTCAACTTGAACCAATATCCACATTACCACCTTTGCACACTCCATTTACTTTTCAATCAAGTTCCACATTTGTTGGTAATTAAGGTTCAATAAGCATGGTAGCACCTACATTCTTTATAAATAGGTAAGCACCTCTTCAACTTCCACAACCATTAAATCAGATGCCACAAAAATACCTGAAGATTCTTCCTCATTTTACAGCGGAAGATGAACAAAGTACAGAGAATCATGTGTCTGTATCTTCCAATTTTGCAGAAACCAAAATTTTGATCATTTAGATGTTGTTCTAAGACTTTTTCTTCAGCCTTTGGATGGAGAAGTAAGGAAATGGTTTAATGGACTTCACAATAATGCTATTCCTTCTTGGGAAGAGATGGAATGTTTATTCATTCAGAAATAGGGAGAAAAAAGAGACCATGGGTATTGATTAATAGAGTTTAATGCCATAAAGAAGAAGTCTTATGACTGTGGTCGAATTTGTTAGAAGATTTAACAAATTGTACAATAGTCTTCCAGTGGAGATTAAGCCTCCTCTTGTTCATGCAAAAATAACTTTTGCAGGGGCTTTTGAATCAAATTTTGGATTCACATTAAGGGAGAGAAGATCCCCAACCATTAATGCGATCCAAACAGATGCTTTAGAGATAGAAGCAAATCTGATGGCTTTAGGAAAAGCACCAAAAACACAGCCTATCCAAGACGAGGGAAAGGCAAAGATGGAATCCTCTCAAATTCAAGCATTGGAGGATATGTGTAATGTAATTAAAACTTTGTCAAATAAGGTAAATAAATTAGATTTAGAAAGAAGAATTCTTAGAAGCAAACACAGTATAATAAGAACTTTAATCCCCAATACAGAAGACAACCTTTGCAAACTTTGCAGAGAGAAAGAAAAAATCAAGATCAGATTCAAGCACCATTATATATAAAGGCAAATCCTGTTGAAAAACAAGAGCACCCTGAAGATCAAATTTTTACATTGTATGCAGTAGATGAAGATGAACTTGGTATCGAAGGAGAAGAATATGAATATGATGAAACATATGCCATTCATTATGAAAATAAAAATGATCAATTTTGGAAGAAATTCTCTGACTTTATGCAGGATGAACTATATAAGAAGTATTACTGGAAATCGAGGAAAGGATCAAGAAATTAAGAAAATGAAAGTTATCAACAAGTTTCAACTTCTTCACTGAATAAAACTCAACAAGAATCTTACTCTGCAAAGCAAGTGAATAAAGGAAAGCAACAATAGAATGAAAATGACAAGACATAGATACTTCAAGGTGAATCTTCTCAAGATCAAACTGAAAAAAAAAATCGTTTGGAGAGAGTTGTTTCAATTCCTCAAATAATTCCAATCGTGAAAAAGGGTGAAGAGGAGACCCAAAGGACTGCTAAATAGGGTCACTTCTTTAGTCTTACTAAGGAGTTGGAAAAGGTAATAATTCAAGTTCCCCTTTCAGAATTGGCAAGAACACCTATTTATCAAAATGAGATTGTTGAGTTTATTAATTTAAAAGTAAATGAGAGTATAAATGACATAGTAAATTTGCAGGAAGATAAACCAGTAGTGGTTTTTGGTCCACATGTAGAGAAAGTAGATCCTTCAATACCTCCTTTTTATATTTCCTTATTGGTCCATGATTTCCTCTTACATAATTGTAAGTTTGATTCAGGAGCTTCATACAATATTATTCCTTTTCAGAGATGAAGCAACTAAATCTGCAAGTTACCAAACTGTATAGGGACTTGTATTCTTTTGATTCAAACAAAGTCAAGTGCTTGGGGGTCATTAAGGATCTGGTAGTGTCACTAGGCCAAATTCCAGCTAGAAGCTTGATCATGGATGTAGTAGTAATAGTTATCCCTGCTAGATTTAGAATGCTTCTATCTAGGTCCTAGGAGGCTAAATTGTGAGGTGTTTTGAAACTAGATTTGACGTATGCTATTATACCGACTTTTGGTGAGGAAGAGAGGATAATGTACAGAGAAAATAGATTTGTAAAACAATTAGAGAAAATGGATCAAGTAATTCACTTGTATATAGCCATGAGAAGGATGATTTTGCTTGTTTCATGTTGTATAATAATGCAAAGCTAGCCGAATATAATCAAAAGTAGCTTGCTTCAGCCAATGTAATTACATATCTGCAAAGTGAAGGAGTATGGAAATGCTTCTTTGATGGAGCTTATTCTAGGGAAGGAACAAGTGTTGGTTTTCTTCTAATTACACCTGGAGGTAAGATGTTCCCCTTTTACTTTAAATTAGAGTTCAAGGAAATAAACAACGTGGTGGAATATGAGTCCTTGATTATTTCTCTACAAAAATCTAAGTAGATGGGAGTTAAGTCAATTTTTGCTTTTGGAGATTCAAAGATGATTATTAAGCAAATAAAAGATCACTTCCAAACAAAACACACTAAGCTTAGGGCATACAAAAATGAGGTATGGGATTTGATTGAGAAATTTTTTGAACCTTTTAACATTCAATTTATTCCAAGAGATTAGAATAGTTTAGCAGATTTGTTGGCTATGGCTGCTTGTACTTTCAGGCCTCCTATTAATCCAAGACTAAGATTTGAGGTATGGATGAGACGCAGATCCTCTGTTCCTGATAATGTTAAAAATTGGCAAGCTTTTCAAGATGATCAACATATTAAATAATTTTTTACTATAGTTGACGATTTTCAGGGCAAAAAAATTGATCAGGATAAAGAAGAAACAACAAAAGTTGCATGAACCGGTGGTTTAAAAGATTCAATATCTAATTAGAATATTTTTCAATTGAAGGATAATATTCTCACAAAGGGAATTCTTCCCTTTGAAAGCATTTTTAAATCCCAATGACATGGCTATTCACTCAAGGAACATTTCACAAGATGAACACCTTCAGGATTACAATATTGGAACTTACGAGAAACCCAGGGTGAATTTGATTTTCAAGGTTCAGTGGCAAAATGGTTCTAGATAAAGCACTCAAATGCTAACCTAGTACCATTGGAAGATTGACTTCACTTGATGGAGATAAATAATGTACATATGTAGGAACTTGTACATAAATAAGCTCAGTTCTTGAGCATTTGGTTTCCAGTTGTAGTTCTTTAGTTTAATCTTAGTTGATGAATAAGGGTGACTTTCCTAGTTGGAAACCGGTTTGTAGAGGTTTCACACTTCAAGATTGTCAAGTTTCAGTTATCAAATTTCAGGGATTTCACGGTTTTGGACTCCATGCCCAACTAAGGCTACTAATATATGATTCTTAATTTTTTTCTATCAACGTGCAAGCATCTTTCCACTATAGATATTGGCGTGGGTTCACTGTACAAATTTTCACACATTTAAGCTTGGCAAAGCAATATATGACTCCACGCCCAATGGATAAGGAACTAATCTACAGTACTTAGTGCTTCTAGGGAAAAAGCACTATCCCCAGTTGGAGAGAGATGTTGTAGCTTATATTGTGTTTTAAGTTTATTTATCAATTATATCATTATCGGGGGTTCAACCTCAATGAAACCCCTTTATATTCTTTACCCTCGTAAAGTATAAAAGAAATGAAGCATTTTGTTTATTATATAGTGGAATCGCTAGAAGAACAAGTATAGAAGAATCGACCCTCATATACCCATGCGACCAAGTTAAATCAAGTTATATATATGTTAGCGATGCAGTTAATCACAATCACAAAAACGCATTGGGAAGTTATATAAAGTATCACCACAAGAATCACAAATTGCAATGCGACGGGTCAGACCCGAAGCATATATATATTATGCTTTATAAGCCCTAGCGGGTCCGTGATAGTCACATAACATTTTATATATGTATATGGTTTACACCGATTACAATATGCGATGGCGGTACTCGATATGGTATATATGGTGTGCTTTATAAGTTTGGCGTGTTCGTAATATCACAAAGCTTGAGTCAAAGCACCAATTGAAAGTGCCGATTCCGATTTGTGATGGCAATCTGAACCCAATTATATATATATATATATATATATATATATATATATATATATATAATATATATATATATATATATATATATATATATATATATATATATATATATATATATATATATAGCATTTTATAACTCAGGCCGGGTCTGCAGTCATGTAGTTTGTAAAGGATTGGGTAGCACACTACTCAAAAGCGCTGATTGCGATTTGTGAAGGGAAGTGAATGTAACGCTAAATGGGTGGATCCAATGGACTTATTAAACATGGTTAATTTTTTCCAGTTCTTCTTTTGCGTGATTTTCATTAATTTTGTTGTGTAAAGAAAAAAATCAGCGTTAAAGCCGAATTTGAAGAAAAGGCAAGTGGTCGAGTTTCTTGGTGTTTTGGCCAATTGAAATGCACCCGATAGATGTGTAAGCCCAGGTTTCCACAATTCAAACACAATTCATTACAACTAAAGAATATTAGGCATTATTAAATCATCCACAAAGGAACTCAAGAGCTGATTAACAGAGCCAGAAAGCCAACAATCATTGTCATCTTCTAGGTTCAGTTATTTCCTGTTATTTCATTTTCTATGAGGTGTCTTTTACCCTCTATGTAATTTTTCGCAATAGGTTTTACTTTAGATAGTTAGGGAAGCAGTCTAGTAGTTTGACAGTTTCAAAGATCAACAACTATTTCATAATGTATAAAAAGAGGAAAATTTACAGAGAAAGGGTTTGAATTTTGGAGAAACTAGAGACTAGGTCACTGTATCGCTATTATAACTACTAATTAATGAAGGAATCAGAAGTTTCCTTTAATTGTTGGGTATATTTTGTAACTTCTTTGTTTTGTGTCATATTGCATTTTCTTCTTTCAACTATAGTAATGAAGCTGCAAGTCATTATTTTCTTATGTAGATAAAGTTAAAATTCCTTAAAAGAGCGCTCATATACTTGAAGTTTTCACCTTTATTTCTAAGTTATACAAAATAGTTTCTATGTAAGGAAACATATTACCTTTAACTTCTCCAGGGGTCATAGATAGTAGTTTCTGTGTTAAGTAGCGTATTGTCTATGATTTAGCTCTCATTTTCATAATTTTTCTAAGTGACAGATAATAGCTTCTGCGTTAAGGAACATATTATCTTTAACTTCCCCTTCAAGCTTTCTTCATTCATCATTTATATCTAGCAACTAATGGCATTCTGAGATGTTCTAGTCACATATGTATTAAGAGTTAAAGACCAAGTTTTCTAGGTCCTTCATGTGAGAATACAACAAATAATAAAGTGACAATCAAGTGACAAAAATCAATAATCATTAATGTCTTAAGCACATTTCTCTACATCTAGGAAATTGGTTTCTTAAGGTACAAAAAATAGCATGGTTGAGATGTAGCTGTAAAATTACCCAATCATCTACATCAAAACTTTTTTCATTGATCTACACATTCTTTGATTCGATTTTGCACCAAAGTGGCATTATCATTTAAAATTTGGAGAACTTGTTGTTGATTCTCGATGTGATCTTTCACTGCGTGAACCTTTTTCTTCTTGATATGTCCTTCTATCTTGAGAGTTTGAGGAGTGGTAATTTCTTCCAATGCTTTATAAGATATGGTTAGATTCATTTCTTGATGCTCGATGTGGTATTTCACTTCTTGAACATTTTTCTTCTTGATATGTCCTTCTATCTTGATAGTTTGATGAATGGTAATTTTGATCAATGCATTACAAGATATGGTTGGATTCATTTCTTATTTCTCGATGTGATCTTTCACTTCTTCAATCTTTTTCTTCTTAATATGTCCTTCTATATTGAGAGTTTGAGGAGTGGTAATTCTTGCCAATTCTTTACAAGAAATGTTCAAATTCATTTCTTCTTTCACTGGGGTTGGGTCCTAGCATATATCTTGTTCTTTTGATGTTTCTTGATCCTTTTCTTCCTCCTCTTCATACTCTATGTAAAATAATTTGTTCTCAACACACTTATGACCTATATTGCATTTGCTATCACAATTGTAACAAAACATATCTCTGAAAATATAGGGAGACAAGCTCTGAAATTCAGACCCGAGTTTCAGCGAGTTCATCTCAATTTTTTTTTTCACTTCTAAAATTTCAGAGACACAAATCTATAGTGAAAATTCCATGATGACCTATTTAGAGCAGCAAAACCCTAGAATCCAAAGCTCTGATACCAAATGTTGTGAAGCCAGCTCACAAATAGATAGAAAATATAGATAAATGCCTTAGAATTTAGCCTCTTCTAGAGGTTAACCTCCTTTACATTACACAAATGAACAATTCTTAGATGATACAAATCACAAGACCTCCTTTCTATATACAGGAGTCTAAGGGGTCATAATATAATCAGAGCCAACATAACAATAATAATGTAAGGGCACAATAATAACAATAGTGGGCTTCTATGGGGCACAATAATAACAATATGGGGACTACATGGGTACAATAATATAATAAGGGGGTTGTACTAATTACAATAAGGGGTTACACTAGTAGTATAGGGGCCTAACAAGAGCCAAAAGACTAGGGCAAAACATGGAAGGTGATTAACGATTGCAATTCCTGGAAGGTTCAACCAAGTGCTACATTATAAAATCACCCATCGCGAAGTACCAATATTATGAAGGCCCAAGCGCATATTATGTTGTCCCATGTAGCTTAATATTTATAAAGAATCAACCCCCTTTTCAACTCACTCATGAAGTATTATTACAAAGGACTATTATAATGCTATAATTTCAAGAATCGACCCCCTTTCTAGCCAAAAGGCTTAAGTCCCAAAAAGGTTTTGTTCCTAGGTCCCTTAACCTTGATTATATAGTTTCTACCTAAGCCCTATGGGCTAAGGCTCATAAATGAACGACCATCATTCATTTCGAAGCCCCCTTGTTTTCCAAATTTTAACAAAGAGGGGGGGGGTCCAAAAAGTACTTTTGATGAAACCATCTCCAGATATGTGGCAATCTGTGATGTATTTCACACCCTCCTTAATTGAAACCACATACCACAAAGGGGTCCCCCCGAAATCCACTTTTGGTTTTGGCCTCTCAAAATTATGACGAATTATTTCAAAATTAAAAAAGTAGCCCTATTTTTCAAAGAATCGTGGGCAGTTAAATGATAGAGGATAGTTGGAAGTTTTTGAAGAGACAACTATGAAACAACCCCATATTTCCAGGTAGGAGAATCAATGTCTAGCATAATTTCTGATAAATAGTTTCTTGTTTCATATTTGTGAGAAAATCATCAGCATAATTCCAAATATCAAGGCAAAAAATTAGCGTTTAAAGAATCCATTTCACAAATTGGAGGCTAAATATTTTCCATTAGTTCCAAATTTCCTATAAACTACCAAGAGTTTTTTTTTTTTTTAGTGTATTGTTTAGGACTTTATTCCAGAAACATTGTGACAATTTATGAGAGATTTATTCTATATTGTTTCATTTGTAATGTTCAAAGGGTTTCCTTTTGATGCTAAAACCCTGTCACTATTATAAAGATTTTATTACAGAAATTCCTATTGAAGTATTCTAGCTCCACTTCTTAATAGAAATTGTGTTTCATATATGTTTTTCTAGTGCTTTCATATCTTATTTTTGCACATGTTGAAAGTACTATAGAAGATCTGGGTAAGAATATATTGAGTGCCAATCTCTATGGAATCCCTTGCAAAGTTATAATAATGTAAAGCGATTATTTAACTAGATTGTTTGTCTTCGTTAATTCCTCTTCATCTGTTAACTATTGTATTATGTCATGTCTTGAATATGTTTTATTTGGCTGTAGAAATCTTCTACACGTATCCATTCTATTTGGTTGATTATGTATTCAGTATGAATTCTTAATTATCATGAATTCCCTTATACTATTCTACCAAATCTTTTAAAAATGATGTTATTCTATCAAATTAGATGTTGGCACTTTGACCAACGACTCTGTAAGAGAGGGATTTATTCATAAATAGAGATTGGAAAATCATTAGAAACCACCCAAAATAAATCATAAATTTGGCCGTTGTGCTTCTTAGGCTCTTTTCCAGTGACAATGAACAATTTTAAAAAAATTCCTCATAATCATTAAGGGAGACCACTTTAGTTCAATGGACAACTTGAACCTAATGACTATTTGACTTGGTTTTTTATCATAGTTTTTGCAGCCAAGAGTTACCTACAAGAAATGAGTACAACATTTGGCATCATTGTCGGGGAATGAAGTGACAAAGAAATTTTTCCCTGGATCACAATTTGTTAGGTCCCTATACTATTAGTGTAGCCCCTTATTGTTATTCATTCAGCCCCATTGTTGTATTGTTGTGCCCATGAACTTCCCATGTTGTTATTATTGTTCCCCATAGAAACCCACTATTGTTATTGTTGTGCCCCTACAATATTATTGTTATGTAGACTCTAATTATATGGATACCCCTTAGAATCCTATATATAGAAAGGAGGTCTTGTCATTTGTGTCATCTAATAATTATTCATTTGTGTAATGTAACGGAGGTTCCCCCTTGAATAGGCTGATTTTGAAGTCATTGATCTATCTTTTCTATCTTTTTGTGAGTTGATCTTGATGTGTTCTATATTCCTCCAAAAATTTGTACTCCTTTCTAGCACTCCTTCTAGCCCTTTTCCAACTTCGAACTTCCAAACTTCTAGCTTCGCATATTGAACTATGTGTGTGAGAGTGAATTTCTCTAAATGAATTTGAACTTCCTTATAATTATAGCCTTCTAATGATGATGAATTATCGTTCTTGAGACGAAATTGGTGTGGAGAAGACTAAATTCATTTTTGACTCAAAAATAAATCTTTTTACACGATTTGAAAGCCCAAGAAGGGTCTATTTTAATGGACAGTGACTCTAGTTACTCAAATCCTAGAAGTCCTCAATAGGGACTTTGAATGGAAATAAGATGACCCAAGCATGAATCCCATGCTTTAATAAGTCATAATAATAATAATAATAATATTTTCTTCAGTCTTTTCATAAATACATTTCATTGTGACTCAAATACATTTATGAAGACTGAACCTAGTTACATATTTCAGAACAACACACTGTAGTCCTATATGATTTGGAGTTTCTAAAATTCCAAAATGACAGATCGTTACATCTTGGTTGATTTTCTATTCTTGGGTTGTGTTATATTCTTTCCACGACTAGCCCGTGTACTTAACCAGGGGGTGGAGGGGCGGCAGAGCCCCTTCTTCGTTGCGTTGATTACATAGCAAGGGGATCACAAGGGGTTTGAGGGGTGTAGGTAACCCCACACTATGGGGTTTGGGGAAGCGCCCCAGAAAATTTTGGTTTTGGAACCTATGTTAGGTTAGGTGGACCCACTTATGGTTTTCTACATGATTTTCGCACATGTTTTCGGACGCAATGGTTTTTGGTCCATGGTTTTGGATGCGATGGTTTTTGGTCCATGGTTTTGGATGCGATGGTTTTCGGTCCATGGTATTAGATTCTTCAGCACGTATAAAGATGTATTATAGCTTTGAAATGAAAATAATGAAAAATCAAGCCGGTAGTCCTGGTTTTGGGATCCAGGGAAAAATCTCTATGTATATGTGTTTTATGTGTTATGCTCTCTCATTGTTTATTTTACGCGTTTTAGAATTCATATCCAGGTAATTTATGTATGGGGTTAAATCCTACATTTGTATCAGAGTTGTTTTGGCTTCAAGGGGACACCTTTATTGCTGAGGAGTTTCGCTCGGGCCTATGGTAGACCCTGTTTAGTGTAAGATCTGTGAGATCGATTCTGGTGGTGAAAGAAGATGGTGAGAACTAGAAATATAAAGATCAGAAAGTTTAATGGTTAGAGTTTTGAGTTATAGAAACTCAAGATGGAGGACCTATTGGTGGATAAAGATAAGTGGATCATGGTAGATCCGTGTACTAAACCAATGGGAGTGTCTGATAAAGAATGGAAGAAGTTGGATCAGAAGGCAAAGAGCACAATATGATTGTGTGTCTTAGATTATGTTATATACCTAGGGGGGATAATATGGGGTACAAAGGGAGGTACCCAAGGGAATAATGTAATAATGGGATGGGCCATAGTAATAAATAAGGTGGTTAACCCAAATCATGTAAGGGACCAAAAGTAGTTAGTAATAATGTAATGGGCCCATAGTATTATATAGATGGTATTATGGGAACCATGGTAATGACTCATGGTATTATATGTATGAGGCCTATTTAGAGGCTAGAGACTCCACATTAAGGGGTGTCAAAGAATATTGTATGAATAGGCATATGGCTTGTGGAGTGTTCTCCTTCCTTAAGGAGTGAATGTATGTTGTTGCCCTACCTTAAGAATTTGATATCAATAAAGTAAAGCATTTTATATATTCAGATCTTTTTATTCTTGGGTTTATTTGCATTATCTTATATTTTTGAATCAGATCTATAACAAGTGGTATCAAGGAATATTGTATGAATAGACATATGGCTTGTGAAGTGTTTTCCTTCCTTAAGGAGTGAATATATGGTGTTGCATTATCTTAAGGGTTTGATATCAATAAAGTGAAGCATTTTCTATATTCAGATATATTTATTCTTGGGTTTATTTGCATTATCTTATATTTTTGAATCATATCTATAACAAGTGGTATCAGAGCACTTTCTTGGGCAAAAGTGGAGAATTTTTTTTTATTTTTGCAGGAACTTTCTAGGGCGGCGAGTTTGCATATCAGATCTATACATTTTGGAGAAAAATATATAAAATCTAATTGGAAATCTATATTTTTTGTGAAAATACCCGATTTCAAAAAAGAATCAGCCAAATCAGAGTCCATATGAAGGAGATATTGTTGATCTAAAAATCAATGGTGTTGCAGACTTTTTTTTTTGGCAGCGAGTTTGAGGCGCAGATCTGTATGTTTTGGGGAAAAATCTATAAAATATAATTGCATATTTGGATTCTTTGTGAAAAAATACCTGATTTCAAAAAAAAAATTAGCTGAATCAGAATTCGGATGAAGGAGATATTGCTGATCTAAAAATCAGTGGTGTTGCAGACATTTTTTCAGGGCAGCGATATTGTGGCACATATCTCTATGTCTTGGGGAAGAATATGCAAAATATAATTGTAGATATGGATTCTTTGTGAGAAAATACCCAATTTCAAAAAAAAAATCATTCGAATCAAAGTTCGGATGGGGGAGATATAGTTGATTTAAAATCAGCTCTTAGTTGCAGCGCGGATCTGAAATTCCAGTGCCTAGATCAGGATTTATAACACATGGGAAGATGCAGAATGGTCATTCCATTTCTGGAAACAGGTCATAATAAATATTCTGAGCAATATTGACTAAACTGTGGCCATTTTAAATTTTTGCCAAGTAAGTGAATTTTTTTCAAAATCATCTTCATGGCTTCTAGCAAGTAATATTTTATAGGGAAAGATAATGGTCTTACTATTGAAGAATACATAAAACAACAAAAGTCAGTATGGGAAAAAAATTGGAGGGATTCAGTGTAGCTTGGTTTCAAAGATGAGGCTTACAAATGGTATTTCTCACTTGACGGCACGCAGCTAACCAAACTCTCAGATGCAGAATTTGAAAAAGTCTTTTTAGACAAATGATCTCGTGCTAAAAAAAAGGAGAATGGGCCATGCAAGGGGTTATTTTCTACTGGTGTCTCCTTATTGCAGGTTCATGGATTTATTCAGAAGGACAAAATCATTATGTCTATAAATCCTAGTCGCAAGCATAATTTTATCAATGTTAATTTGGCAAAAAAATTGCAAGTTCCAGCAAAACACATTAAAAACACACAAGTGAATGATGAGGATGTTCAAGTGTATAAGGATTTGAAGATTTCTATGGATAAGTATGTGTTGCATGGTGATTTTAATACTTTAGAGATGGATAATATGGATGTTGTTTTGGATATCCTTGGATGGGATCCATGGTACTATCAATATTAATGTGCAGAAGAAATTCATGAAGCTCTGGTATAAAAAGAAGAAAATTACATTACAGGATATTTCCATCAATAAACAGGTAGAGTCCACGGAGGTTGAAGGAGAAGATGTTCCAGAGACTGACATATCAGATGATGAGCCTTTGATGATCGACAATCAAACACAAATAGAGCCTGAAGTAGAAAAAGTTATAGGTGCTGATACATCGAATGAGGGCTCAATGGTTGAAGTAATCTTGGAAGATAAGACACCACAACAAGCACTGCAACAGGGTGAATTAAAGAAAAAGACAACATTGGCTAAAACTTCAATATATCATCACCCACATCACCCCGCAAGAAAACAACCAACAAGATGGAAACAAATTAGCCACAAGGATAACGAACCTTTCATGACGGATAGAGAGGAGTGAAGATCCACCTACTAGATATCAACATAGAAGAGCTGCCACGATCAACTTCCATCTCAAGCGAGCGAGGCACCAGCGAGATTGAGGGTTCACCTTTCTCTTGGATGGTTAGATGCACGTGCATGCTACCAGTGGACTACTCTTTTGAGTAGATCTTATTATTTGTGTTCCTCCCATGTTTCAGGGACGAAACATGTTAAGGGGGGTGGAATGTTATATACCTAGGGGGAATAATATGGGGTACAAAGGGAGGTACCCAAGGGAATAATGTAATAATGGGATTGGCCATAGTAATAAATAAGGTGGTTAACTCGAATCATGTAAGGGACCACAAGTATTTAGTAATAATGTAATGGGCCCATGGTATTAGATAGATGGTATTGAGAGAACCATGGTAATAACTCATGGTATTGTATATATGAGGCCTATATAGAGGCTAGAGACTCCACATTGAGGGGTGTCAAGGAATATTGTATGAATAGGCATAGGGCTTGTGGAGTGTTATCCTTCCTTAAGGAGTGAATGTATGGTGATGCCCTACCTTAAGGGTTTGATATCAATAAAGTGAAGAATTTTCTATATTCAAATCTTTTTATTCTTGGGTTTATTTGCATTATCTTATATTTTTGAATAAGATCTATAACAAATTCAGTATTGTTGAATGTATCGGGGGAAGCTATGGTGAAGGATTTATGGGAGTCTCTGGTGAATATTATTTTTTTGCGCAAAAAGGTGTATAACTTGACAATGAAAAATGCAGACTCGGTGACAGAGCATTTGAACGCATTTAATAGTGTGGTAAGTCAGTTAGCATATGTTGATATTAAAAATTCAGATGAAGATAAGTGCATCATTTTGTTATGTTCTCTACCAGATTTGTGGGATAGTCTGGTTATTGCAATATGTAGCAATGTAACTACCTTGCAATTTGATGAAATAGTCTCATCCATGCTGATGAAGGAGATGAGACAAAAAAATATGGAGAGCCAAATGGTGATGCCTTATCTGTATGAGGACAATCTCAGGACAAAACAAAGATAAGTCATCAAGTGGGAGATCTAAATCTAGAGGGAGATCTATATCTCCAGGAAAACCTGTAAAGGTGGTGTGCTGGAAATGTGGAAAGGAAGGGTACTACAAAATTGAATGTAAATCTAAAGCTCCTGAAAAAGGAATGGGACCTGATAATGCTTCTTCTGTAGAGGCAAAAACCACCTCAGATGAAGGTGGGGATGTGTACTTGGCTTCTTCAAGTATACATGAAGATCATGAGGCATGGTTAATTGACTTAGGTGCACCCTTTCATTTCATTCCTCATAGAGAGTGGTTTTACGAGTATGAGAAATACGATGGTGGTGATTCCTTCTTAGGGGAGGATAGGAAGGCTAGAATTTTTGGTCATGGAAAAGTAAATTTTAAGTTGCAAGGTGGAAGGGTTAGAACACTTCCAGGTGTTCTGCATATTCTTGAATTTGCTAGAAATCTAATTTATGTAAGCAAGTTGGATGATGCATGTGTAAAACTATGTTTGAGAAGGACACCTATAAGATGGTTCGAGGAGCACTGGTATTGACGTGGTGAGTTCAGATTGGAACTCTGTACAAGCTGCAAGTTAGCATGGTTATTGATGAGTGTAACAATTCTTTGATTACTAAAAGTGGAGCAAAAAATCTAGTGGTCTCTGGAGAGAAGACCATGATGTGGCATCACACGTGTGGACATATTGGAGAGAAGGGACTTCAAATACTTCATGGTAAAGGTATGGTAGAATGTATGAGTAATAGATCTTTGGATTTCGATTTCTATGAAAAATGTGTATATGGGAAGCAGAATCAGGTGAGTTTCCCCTCTAGTGGTAAGAAGGAAAAACATATATTAGAGCTTGTGCATAGTGATGTGTTTGGACCTGTGAAGGTTCCATCACTAGGTAAGTCTGTGTACTATATGTCATTTATAGATGACTTCTCAAGGAATAAATGGATATATTTCCTTAAGAAAAAATATGAAGTCTTTGACAGGTTTAAAGAATTGAAGACTCTGGTGGAAAACTAGACAGAGAAGAAGATAAAGGTGCTGAGGACAAATAACGGCAGAGAGTTTTGTAGTAAGGAATTTGAGGAATTTTGTAAGAAGTCTGGTATAGCACGACAGAAGACTACTCCATATACACTTCAGCAAAACGGAGTTGCAGAAAGAATGAACAAGACATTGATGGAAAGGGCAAGAAGCATGCTCAGTAGTGCTGGGTTAGGATACGAATTATGGGTAGAGGCGGTGGAGATAGCATGTTACCTAGTCAATAGATAACCTTCATCAACATTGGAGGATAAAACTCCACAAGACGTATGGACTGGTAAGAAACCCTATCTTTCACATTTGAGGGTATTTGTAGGTGATGCATATGTACATGTTCCAAAGGAGAAATGAACCGAGCTAGATAGTAAATCTAAAAAGTGCATCATTATTGGGTATAAGGATGGTTTAAAGGGTTATAAGCTTTGCAAACTAGTATCATGGAAGGTTGTGTACAGTCAAGATGTGGTGTTCAGAGAGGTGAAAGATGTTATTAAACATGAAGTCCAACCCAAGGAACTTGAGAAGATAGAGTTTGAGCTAAAGGAGGAAGAATCAAACTCTACAACAGAGGAGGAATCAAAAGATGAAGAGCCACAAATTTTGGGTGTGAGAAGATCAGTTTGAGAAAGAAGGCAACCAAAAAGGTATAGTCCATTTGCTTTCTATTCAAATTTTGCTTTATCTATTACTGATGATGAACTGAGAGCTATGAAGGAAGCAGTAGATTTAGAGGATGGAAAACTTTGGATTGACGCAATGGTTTATGAAATGGCATCTTTGCACAAAAATGAGGCTTGGGATCTAGAGGAGTTGCCAACTGGAAGGAAACCCATTGGCAGCAAATGGGTGTTCAAGAAGAAGACAAGTACATAAGAAAGGGTGGAGAAATACAAATATTAGTTGGTAGCAAAAGTTTATTCCGAGGTGTCAGGAATTGTTTTTGGTGATATTTGTTTCTCCTGTTGCCAAGGTAACTTCTATTAGATTACTTTTATTAGTTGTTGCTGCTTTTGATTTTGAGGTAGAACAGATGGATCTGAAGACAACATTTCTTCACCAAGATTTGGAAGATGAAATATACATGAAGCAAACTAAAGGCTTTGTAGTGAAGTGTAAGAAAGAACTAGTATGGAAGCTAAAGAAGTCTCTGTATGGGTTAAAACAGTCACCAAGGATGTGGTATCAGAAGCTTGATACATTTATATGGGGACTTGGCTTCACCAGAAGCAAAGCAGATCACTATGTGTATTTTAAATTAATTGGTGACCATGTTATTTATTTGGTCTTGTAGGTGGATGATATGTTGGTGGTTGGAAATAACAAAGAAATTATCCACGATTTGAAGATCCAACTATCGTCCAATTTTACATGAAAGATCTTGGTTCTACAAGCTATATTTTGGGCATGGAAATTAAAAAAGATCGGGCAAAGAGGAAGCTCTAGTTAAACTAGAAGAAGTATGTCGAGACAATATTGCAGAGCTTCAATATGTAGGATAGTAAACCAGTGAAGGTTCCTATTCCTATAGGTGTAAAGTTATATGGCAACCAATGTCGCAAGACAAAAGAAGAGCAAGAGGACATGTCCCACATTCCATATGCAAGTGCAGTTGGTAGCCTGATGTCTGCAATGGTCTGTACTAGACTATACATTGCACATGTAGTGGGAGTATTAAGCAGGTTTATGTCAGAACCAGGAAAGGAGCATTGAATAGTAGTGAAGTGGTTTTTCAGGTATTTACAGTCCACCCATTCCTTTATTGCAGGAAGGAAGTTCATCAGAGTCATATCCGGCCATCTACTCAGTCCCACCACCAAGCAACCTAGTCATTTCCTTCGATTGGAATCTACTAGGCAGACCCTGTTTACTAGCTAGTGTACCATGCAGAATAATTGTACAAGCTTATAGAATGGTCATGGCTGGTACCATCATCGATGAAGGGGATTTTGTGAGTATCCTTTCCTCAATTGCTTGGAAAGCGCTTGGTTTGCCATCACTTTTGCCTGAAATGAGAAATCTGACAGGCTTTGACGAAGGAACCAGTTGACCATTAGGGATCCTTCCAAATGTGCCCATTACTTTGAGAAGGAAAACCGTTCGCATGAACGAGATGGTAGTTCAAGGACCCTTGTATTATAATCTACTCCTTGGACGTGACTATACTTATTGCATGGGAGCCGTTGTCTCCTCACTCTTCAGATTAATGTGATTTCTGCATCAAGGCAGAATGGTCAAGCTCGTAGACCAAATGTCATTCCCCAGTTCACACATCGCAAATAGTCAAATGCCATCCCTAAATGGTCTTTTCACGCAAGGAATGTCTCGTCGATCTACAGTCCATCCACGTGATGAGCGCGAGTGATTCAGGAGGATGTGACTAAAACCCAAGGGGCATGCACCCTAGTCTATTTCGACAGGAAAACCTTGGGTATAGAGTAGGTTTCCGCAGAGGATATATGACTAGTCTAACACACCCATCCTCACAGGAAAATCGGATTAGGCTGAATTAAAATACCTTTTTTAAAGTTATGTGAGTGGAGTAACTCTATTCCACTCACCTTTGTCTATTTCGGTAGACATCGCCAAGGAGGCATTCTGTCTGCTACGCGGATGGAACTTTCATGGTAACCTGGGAGGTTTTAGCTATACATGGGGGCATGCAAACCTTTCTGCATGCAAGTGAAGAGTGACCATTTATTTTTTAAATTTGTAGGACCTCTAACCCTTTAAACCTGTAAGGCTGGTCGTTTCCTAGCTTGCATAAAGAAAGAATCCAGGGCAAAGCTTCAAAAGGTGCAAGCCCCTTTAAAATGGCATCTTGAATGAGACATCCTTATTATACGATTGGTGAGCAGTGTTACCGCAGGGTTCAAGCTCATTGAAAAATAAACCCTCCACAAGAAGTTTTAGCGCATAGTTCAAGCTCATTAAAAAATAAACATAAGTCACGAGAAAATGTTTCCCCCAGAGTTTAATATCATTAAAAAATGAACCGGTAAATAACCATTGTGAATGCCTTATTGCCAACTTTTGAGCCTTGGTCGTGTTCCCTCCATCACCTCCACTCTGTTTTTTAGTCGATCACTCACCCCCATATGAATGTTTACCCTTTCGAGGAACATCTGCCAAGAGTGATTCTATTAGCCATCCTTGTGACACTGCCATGATTGGAAAATTTCAAACTATACCTGGAATCAGCTGCTACCCGAAATCATCACTAGTTCCTCAAAAATGAGTCTCCTTTAAGCTCTTTTCAACTGACTCATAAAATTTGAAAAGATTGTCGAGTGATTAGCCTCTCCATCTCGTTAAAGTCATCGGAAGTGCAATCCCTCCTCTAGATTTTAATCTTTTTGGACCTGAGGGATTATTACACAAAAAGATCGAGCGCTTGTCTTGTTTGGATCGTTAAAACTATCAAAAATTCATCCCTTTCGTATTATTTTACGCTTTTTCAGACTTAAGGGATTATATGACAAAAAATAATCTTTGGAGTCTCCTTTCTGTCCCTTTCAGACTCTCTAAAATTGAAAAGGACCGAGTTATCTTTGTCATTAAATGTGTTAAAATCGAATAGCGACAAACTCGTCCAAATGGACGAGAACGAGCTTCACTGTTGCTAGGATCACTAAGATAAAGCGACAGGTTCTCCCGAAGGGTGGATTATAGAACAAGCATATGTTATCCTCCTCAAACTTGACAAAAATAAAGAGGTACTGGTCAACAATGACTGGGGAAAATTGGGAGCAAAACTTGAATAAACTTTATTGGTAGCAATCGCTCTTGAACATGACACTTTCCTTCCGCATCTAAGCCGGGTTGGGTTGTTCCATTCACTGGTCATCACCATTGGTCTGTCACACCATCGATCATTAGGGTTAATGCTACCAATCCATCGTCAGTGTTGCTGATATGTTCAAGAGAAGTCATTTAGATAATTCGTCTGTGTCTCACCCACTGCAATACACTCATGCCCCATTCTTTCATGACCGCCACCCTGAACCTTGTATCGTCAGATCATTTTCACCTCCAAAATCATTTGCTTCATTCCATGTTGTATATGTAGGATTCACTAAGGCCCTCCTATGGTGGTTCACTTCTTGTCGACATCAGTTCATTATCCAAGAAGTCGACCTAGGAACAACCCTTTCAGTACTTTGAAGCTTGCATGCCTCAATAACAAGTTTCTCACTTTCGGTGACAGGTTTACATTAATGGCCTTCGACTGAAAGATTTTGCGTGGTGTTCGATGTCAAGTTCTTTTCCACACCACAAGAATTGTACTATAATACCTTGAGGGTCATTATGATTATTGGTGATTCCTCTTGCACTTGTTAACAGCGTAAATCATTGGCTGGTAATCAAGCAATGTCTTTCCATGTTTGACTCCAGAACATTTTTTCACATGGATCGACTTGTACTCCGAGTGAAGATTGAACGAGTTTTGAAGACCTCAGATCTAGTTTCATCCATCCAGGCTGCGATATATTCAGGAATATAAAGACATCAAATGTACATCATTGCTGAACAGATGATCATCCAAATCAAAGGATGATGAGTCTGAATCATCAGTCTGCCACACAGACGATTGTCTGTCTTCTGTACATGAAAATGAATTTATAAAGCTCAGCATGAGAATGCCCGCCTTAGCTAGATCATGAAACAATGTTGTCAAGATAATGTATTGTATTGTATCCTATTACAGGTCACCTCCCAGGTCAAAAAAACTTCGAATCCTCATGGTAAAGCATTTCACCCGACATCAAAAAGATTAACGACCTCATGCTTTAGGGGGCAACTGTTATAGACATTTTTATGCACTTCAGCCCCAATCATAAATGTCCATAAACTGAGGGCTCCTAAGTCCATAAAAGTGTTTCTTCACTGCCTAAAGGAACAAGGTCAGCTGATCACATCATCTCCCAGAAGTTATCCACTAAACACTGCTCAGAAATGGTCAAAACTGGACCATACTGAAAACCCAGTGCAGAGGGTACGATGCATATCACCTTCCCAATGTAAAGGGTCCGATGCATACTGAATGGCCCCTCTACAGGGTGCGATGGTCGGGAATGGACAAATGGCAGGGACAAAATGCGAGGTGGAAGATCATGGAATCTTTCAAAGGCTTCCCCTTTGACACTTGCCTCTCTATTTTCAACCAGGGACTATTAAGAGATCATCATTCTCCAAGTGGAATTAGGAAATATCAAAGAGAGGACACTAATAAAGATCCCAGAATATGACTCACCTCCCTACGATCATCTATATATGGATCCCTCATCACAGAGATCCAGGGGCTGGAATCTTGTTTCTTGTAGAGAAGTGTTGTTGGTTTTCTTGTGTAAACTTCATAGTGTTGGGTGATCTAAGCTTTACTTGAGGTGAATAAGGGTTTTCTTGCTGGAGGATGATACTGGGTTAGAACATATGATTGTAATACTCTTTCTACTTTTGATCTTAATAAAGCTATTCGAGTTTTCCTCCATATTCTTGTATGTTTACTTATATATGCATTTGTATGGTTAACACATATCTGGTCCTATGCTATTTATGAATATAGATCTTTGTTCTTCGATAGTAGTATGTTGTTTTGATTCCACAGGTGCTCTTTGAAGCTGGGCAGACGAAGAAGAAGCAGAAAAGCTCTATCACGAAGGAGAGGAATCAAACAAGGAAATCAAGAACAAGACTAAGGCTGGTCTCCTTTGTTCCACTCTTATCTATTTTCAGAAAGGAAAGCGAAAGTATACTTTACTTGTTTGTTTCTAAGATAGCTACCAGTCTTAGTGGGAATAGCAGCATCCGAGTGGACACTATTCCCGTTAACAAAAATGCCTTCGATGTAGCTTCCCTTGATACATTCAACAATATTGTGTCTGAGACACACAATTGTATTGTGCTCTTAGCCTTCTGACCCATCTTCTTCCATTCTTCATCGAACACTCTGGTTGGTTTAGTACCTGGATCTACCATGATCCACTGATCTTGATCCACCAATAGATCCTTCGTCTTGAGTATCCATAACTCAAAGCTTTGACTATTAAATTTCTAGATCTCTATCTTTCCACTACTCACCATCTTCTTTCACCACTAGAATTTATCCCACAGATCTCCCACTGAATAGGGTTTACCACAGGCCCAAATGAAACCCCTCAGCAACAAATGTGTCCCCTTGAAGCCAAAAAAACTCTCATACCAAATTTAGGTTTTAACCCCGTATAGAAATTACTTGCATACAAATTCTAAAACACAGAAAATAAACAATGCAAGATCATAACACAAAGCACATATACATAGATATTTTCCCTTGGATCCCAAAACCAAGACTACCAACTTGATTTTTCATTATGTTCATTTCAATGTTACAATACATATTTATACATGCCAAAGCATCCAAAACCATGGAGCAAAAACCATCGCATTGAAAGCCATGTGTGGAAACCATGCAAAAAACCATATGTAGGCCCACCCAACCTAATATAGAGTTCAAAAACAAAATTTCCTGTAGCACTGCCCTAGACCGCATAGAGGGGCCTATCCACACCCGTCAAACACTGTGTGACCCCCGCTATGCAATCAACGCAATGAAAGGGGCCACTCCAGACCCCCTCTAACCCCCTAGTTAACTACGTGGGCTAGTTGTGGAAAGAATATAACACAACCCAACAACCTCTTTATACTCCTGAGCCTGATACCACTCTTATTGAGATTATTCTAGGTAAATCCTTGTATATCAATTTATACTTGGATTCTTCCTAGTAGGATTAGCTTGTGAATTTTTTGCAAAACCATCTTGATGCCTTTGCATGGGGCTATAAGATATGAAATGCATCCCTCCTGAAACTTTTACCCAACATATCTATATTAAGGATGGAGCCCGACCTGTCCGACAACCCCAAAGGTGAATGAATCCAACTCTAAGAGATGTTCTAAAGGAATAGTTACAAAAACCCTTAGATGTTGATTTTATCTATCCTATTTCTGATAGCCAATGGGTCTCTCCATTGGTCTTAGTCCCTAAAAAATATGGGAGATGGCACATTTTTATTGACTACATAGAATTGAACAAATCCACTCTCAAAGATTACTTCCCCCTTCCTTTTTTTTATCACGTAATTGATACCCTTGTTGGTAAGAAGTACTTTTCTATTCTAGATGGATTTAGTGGGTATAACTAGATATAGATTGCACTCGAGGATCATGAAAAAACAACTTTTACATCTCCATGGGGTACATTTCATTATCGAGTGCTTCCCTTTAGACTATGTGATTCCCTCACTACCTTTCAAAGGTTGGTCTTGGCCATTTTTTCCGACCTTGAGTGTGTCGAAATCTATATGGATGAATTTTTTGTGTTTAAAGATTCATTTCAGGAAGCCCTCAAGGATATAGAAAAAGTGTTTCTTCATTTCTCACCTCACCTTGACTGATAAAAAATGTAAATTAATGTTCAAGGCAGGGGTGGTTCTTGGCCATATTATCTTTTACAAAGGTATTTAGGTTGACCCTGCAAACATAGAAATTATTTTGAGTCTTCCTATACCCAAAACTCAAAGGGAAGTGACAGGTTTTCTCGGACATGCAAGCTACTATAGGAGATTCATTCAGAATTTCTCAATGATAGCTACCCTCCTTTTTCGACTTTGGGCTAAAGATAGTAAGTTTTCTTGGTCCATAGCTTGCCAACAATCCTTTGAGACATTTAAGAAAAAACTAGTCCAGGCACCAGTTTTGAGAGGACCAAATTGGTCCCTACCATTTCATATTTCCTTTGATGCCTCATATACTGCTATTGGTGTAGCTTTGGGACAAGAAAAAGACAAAAAACATTATGTTATTTATGTCATTAGTAAAAACTTGTCACCCGTTCAACTAAACTATACGATTATTGAGAAAGGGTTTTTCGCTGTAATTTTTTCCATTAATAAATTCATACATTATATTACAGGATATGAATTCTTTGTGCATACTAACCATTACACAATAAGATATTTGATGAAAAAACCATTAACTAGTGGCAGAGTTACTAGGTGGTTATTATTGTTATAGGAATTTTTTATTACCATTATTGATAGACCATGAAAATTTAATGCAATAGCAGATTATCTTTCAAGATTAAATAATCCTGGTGAAGCAATTCTTGTTGATGATGATTTTCCTGATGAACATCTTTTCACTGTGTCAACAAAATCCCCATGGTTTTCTAACATAGCTAACTATTTCGTCACTGGAAAATTACCACCTCACTTATCTGCTCATGAAAAGAGGAATATCATACAGAAAAGTGAAACATATTCATGTATTCAAGGAGACCTCTTTTACAAAAAACAGATCTCATTATCCATCGATGTATAAGAGAGGAAGAAGTGTTTGATATTTTAAAATCTTCCCATGATGAACCTTGCAGGGGTCACTTTCCCAATAAGAAGACTACATACAAAGTGTTACGAGATGGCTATATTTGACCCTCCTTGTTTAAGGATGCCAAATAGTATGTCAGGCGATGTGACAACTGTGAGCGAATTGGCCAACCTAATCAAACCAAGGAAATGCCTTTATGTCCTTAGGTCATGATTGAGCCTTTTGAAAAATGGGCCATTGATTTTGTGGGACCAATAAATCCAACATCGTTAAATAAAAATAATATTTTGATTTGTATAGATTTCGTTACAAAATGGGTAGAAGCTAAAGCAGTTTCTTTTGCTACTGAAAGAGTCGTTGTTGATTTTCTTTTACTGAAATCTTTACTAAATTTGGTATGCCTAAAAAAATTGTTTCTGACAATGTACCATATATTATTTCTAATTTGGTACAGGGTGTGATGGAGTAGTACAAAATACAACATAGGAAATATACATCATATCACCCGCAAGAAAATGGTCAAGTGGAGTCCACAAACAAGGTGATTAAGTGCACCCTCACAAAGACACTAAATATTCAAAGAAAGAATTGGGCCGACCAATTACCAGAAGAATTGTGGGCATACCGAACCACTTGGATGAATAGCACATGACACACACCATATGAGCTGGTGTAAGGGTACCAAGTCCTTTTGCCAATAGAATTATAGATCAAGACTTTCAGGACTGCAGTTCAAATGGGGCTAGATATCTCTGAAGCACAACAATAGTGGCTTATATAGCTGAATGCGTTAGATGAATTCCAAAGGGATGTTGTTCAGTAGAACATTTTGGTTCAACAATAGTGCAACAAGTCGCATGACAAATCCATCCAGAAAAAGCAAATCCAAACAGGTGATTGGGTGCTCTTGTATGATCGTAGATTCAACTATTTTAAAGCTAAATTCCATATGCACTGGATGGGACCCTATGAGGTGGTCAAAGTGTTTGAAAATGGAGTGGTAGAGATGAAAACTATTAATGGACAAAAATTTTTGTTCCCGGTAAATGGGCATAAATTGAAGGTGTATTTTGAGCCGCTTACGAAAGGAGATTTTATGCAGTAGGTCAAACAACAATCTGAAAAGGAGTTGGTAGGTGGTAACACCAACCTGTTGAATATTTGATTCTTTCTTTTCCTCATTAAAATAATAATAATAATACTAATAGAAGAAAAAATAAAAGCAAAAAATGACAAAAATAAAAAATAAAATATTCCTATAATTATGAAAATCAGTTGACTGACATGATTGAAGAAGGATCAACCTAAAAACCAGCATGCTAGTAGGAAGATATAAATTTCAATAAAAAGGGAATGTTCCTCGATTTTTAGAGATGTTGGTTGCCACCAAGAAGAACCAAGTTCAAGGAACCCAACCCTTACCCAAGTTTGCAATAACTAGCATGGAAATTTTATCCAAGTAAATGCTTAATTCTTGCTACAATTACTTTTTCTAGCACTAGTACAGGAAAACCTTGAAGATTAAAATTCTTCCCTTCTTCCATTTTCCTGTTTCATAACTCCCATTATTTTTCTTTTTCTAAATCCCTAATGAATTACCCTTTTATTTCTTCTAAGGAAACTACCCTTACTCGATCTGGTAAAATCCCTTTGTTTCCCCTAAATTTACTTCAACATCCCATTCTCGTTTATCCCCCTTGGTGATATTGTTCTTGGAATCCATGTAGTAATGTACCTTCCCATTCTGAAAATCACCTTTCTCCCACTTCCTTATTCCCTGATAAATTGATTGTATAATTTGATGTAGTCAATCCAGAAGGCATGCTCATGAAACACCAAAAGATGATGAACAAAACTTTCCTTGTATATTGAGGCAAATGTTTTCCCATCTACAGAATTGTGTTCTATCAGAATTGTTATTTTGGTAAAATCCTTGGTGCAAGATGTGCAGTGTAAGCATTTAGTGCAAGCATGATGGAGTGTAAGTAGTTAATGCAAGCACGATGTGATGCAAGTAGGATCAATGAAGGAGCATGACCGACTGTGGAAGCAAGTGCAAAACAAATTTTGCATAGTATAAATTGTCTTATGAAGAATGTTTATGGAAATTTATTACTCTGCACATGAGTGATTCCTTCACCAATAGATCATAGTATTATATATTTTAATTGATACTTTATTTTATCATTTACTGACTTAGGAATGCTTTAAAGTACAAGATATATTGGGTTCTGAAATCTAATTTTTTTAATGGGTATTGAAATATGTCTTAATTAAATTATGAGGTAGGTTGTGGGATAGTAAAGGTTGTCTGAAAACTCATACCTCACTCCCTTTGAAACAATCTCCCATTACTTGTTCGGCATTGGCTTACCTACTAACCTGATAATTATGACCATGACGACCACCGCAGCATAAACCTCTGCCACATCCAACCATTATTGCTCACCTCGACCAAGATGATACATATTTGCATCTGATCCAAGGAGCTATTCTTTTATCATTAAACATGATTGGTTGTATGGGATAGAAAAGACAAAGGATGGATGGACCTCCAGCATAAAATCCTCAACAACTGTTGGTATTGCTCACTAAAATTCTATTGAGGTTGTGACAGGGAATTGTGACAAATTTGAACATCCCACCTATAAGGAGTGAGCCATCATCCTTGAAGGAGATAGAACAGACTACAGAATACTAAAATAGTCTTTCATTATTGCAAGAATATGGATTCCTCCAATTTATCAGAAGTTTAATGGCTTCGACATGGTCATAGTGCTCACGTTTGAGAAGACATTTGAAGGAGGGTGAGATAGGGTCAGCTCATTAAAATTTTAAATCATGGGGGATTCCATTGCATGAGCTACAGGCTTGGCAACTATAGGATTGCAGTGGTTAAAAAAGGGGCAGCTTGAGAAGAAATGATGGCATGAGTTTGTGAGTGATATAAATCTCAAAGGTAACTGGAAGAGACAGCTTCCATAGAGTGTCATGCTTGGAACTGGTGAGACGTCCTGTACATACTACAGAAACTTTTGACCTGTAAGGGATGTTACACATTAACGGTCATGTACCACATCAGATTGTTGTTGCACTTTGAGTCAAGGAAGCTTATAATTTTCATTACTACTTGCTCCAAAGTCTCGAGAAAATGGAGAAAGGTGTGTAGAGTGGGAATGCAAGCCATGTCACATATAAGATATATCATCATGGGCTTATCATAATCCTCATCAAGAAAGTGCTAGAAGAGAAGGGAGTGACCTAGAAGGAATTCCTGAAGGAGTGTGAGGAGTGCAACAAAGTTCATTGGTAGGAGCACAAGCAAAAAAAGAAAGGTCGAGACACCATCCCATGCCAAGAAAAATGGTAAAAGCATACTTGTGCAAGTGAAAAATAAGTCTGTTAGAGACACTTTGCCCTTGGAAAAGAAAAGAAAAATCAGAACCTAGACAAGGAAGAAGACTGCCTCTCTAAGGAAGAATTATTATCACTCAAGATCTCTAATTGTGATTGATGAATCACCTTAGGTTTCTCCTAAATACCATAGCCTTTTAGTGCTTGCAAATGCAGTGGTCCACACTATTGTAAACGTAGAAAATATGGAAAATGAAGATGACATATTGTTGTCTACCCTTGTTCAAAGATTAAGAAAGAAGAAGATGAAACCAAGGGAAGGAGAATTTCAGGCAAAGGGTCATGAGGATGATGAGGCACATCACATGGAGACCCTAGACAATTTCAATGAACAATACAATGAAACCCTCAATGTTTTTGATGAATTGGGTACTAAAGCCCCTGTTGGTTTAAATGAATAGGGTACTGAATCCCCTAACGAGTTGGAAGAATAGGGAATTACAAACCATGTGGAGTTAAGTGCGCAAGGTACTAAAATCCTTGGCATGAAGGCTATGGAGGGCACCAAAACCCTCGGTTATAAGGAAACCACAAGCGCAAAAACTCTTGGCAATGTCATAATGAAAACATTGGATGACCTTAGTCTTGACAATAACGAGACTTGCTTAGAGTTCATTGTAGAGAAGGTATTTACACTAGAGGATCTGAGCATGGAGCCCTCTACCCTCTACCTCAACAACGAAATAATGAAATTAGAGCAACAAGTTCATGACCTAAAGGCTTCAAACTAGGTCATGAAGGAGCAAAACTGGCAAAAGCAAGGCAAGGTAGATCTACTCGTAGAAGTGAAGAAGAAAAAACAACAAGTCAAAGTATGGAAGTATCTGGCTTTCAAGTGCTACAAACAACTCAAGAAGGTGACTAATCAGCTAAAAGGAGCCCGAGGTAAAAAGCCAAAGGTAGTGAAACCAAGAATAACTATTGAAGTATAGGATTGAGAGCTCGCCACCCATTTTTAAATATTTTTTTGCAGAAGGTAAAATGTTGTGTGAGGACAAACAATAGCTTAGGGATGGGAGGATGTTGGTATCCCAAATTTCTCTATTTTTTCCATATTCCCATAAGTCGTAACCTTTGTTTTATCACTATTTAACCCTCTCATCCCTACACTAGTCCAAGATAATCATCTATTCCTACATATACTTCATATTTCATAATTAATATTTATTAAGTGCTTTATTAATTAATTTAAATATATTTCGTACCTTTTAGTATCTCTTGTAACTTATGTTTAAATTTCCTAGAATTAATTAAAGAACAAAGTGTTAATCATTGCTTAGCATGATCAGTGTAGGTAGATTCCTACACCACCAACGATGTTGCTTCATGATCTCAGTGATATTCCATGCAGGACTTTCTGATCCACAACTCCTAGTTTGGTTTCGGACTACCTGAGGATAGATATTGGTGGTGTATAGTCAAGGATACTTGCCGTGAATATGGTCTATGACCAATTTTTTTTTTTTGCTTTATTATAACCATCAGCCGATTTTGCAATGTTGTTTGTTAGTCCTTTCGGCCAAAAGGCTTGAATAGGAAATGACTGTAATTAACACAATATGGCTAAGGTTGAGAGACTTTAAAATAATGTAGACTGTCGGTAGAGGCAAGGGAACGATCTATGATTTGTAATTTTACTTGCTTTGTAATTTTGTATCACCCTCAGTTTTGGGTTGGACTCGCACTATCATGTATATTTGTTGATCAAGTTAATACCAGGAATGCACCATGTTTTCTTCAAGTTGTGTTTAATTTTTATTTCATGCATGATTAAGTGCTAAACAGTTTCATTTCCTAAATGGGAAATGAGCTAGTTGGCTAGGTCCCAACAAACCCAGCTCATTTACCCTTGTGCTTTCGCCATTTAAAAAGTTTGTGTGAACATCTATTCACTTGCAGTTGCATGGCCTGGATTGATCTTATATTTATCTCAGAAGTTCTTAGTTAAATTAATTTCATAGCCAAGTGTGAAAGGATTTGTAGTTTGGAAGTTTAATTAAATTTATTTCTTTCTTAAAAATGTTTTATTGGAATTTCCTTCCTACAATTCTTTTCCTACAATTTTTGTCTTAGTTTTCTTTTGCTCCAGTTGTGCTGGAAGATTCTTCCTTTACTAGTGCATGTAGTTTCCTGCATTCTAGTTTATTTAATTACTTTATAGCAAGTGTTACGTTCCCTTTCCTACTTATAATTTCATTTATTCCTACAAGCAAGCATATTGTTAATTCTAGTAATCATTCTCAATGTTAAGAATTATACTTCTGAAGGATCTAAGAATGTTTACATGAATTATTGAAGGACATTATGACAAACACCATACTTTATACTTATAGTTTATAAGTGAATTGTCGAAAGTTAGTTGATGCATGAAAATTACTTTGACTGCTACTTGACTACTCTGAATTTTTTACTTTATGAAGCTTAATTTCCTTGCAAAGTTCAATTAATTAAAGAATTATTTCTCACATGTAATTTATCTTAGATTCTAGCTTGCAATTGCAATCATTTTCAACACATCTTTTAATTCTTTCGAAAGTAGATTGGAAACCTTGGTGAAGGAAGCTTTGTCTTGGTGAAAGGGCCAATATCTTGTCATAGGAACAGAGTGATCTAAACCTTGAGGCTTAGATAACCTCCCTAAAGACATAATTCTTTAGTAAATAAGGTACAATATATTTTTTCACATTCGCACTCTACCTGCACTAGTGCAATCATATTGCAATAGTACAAGAACATGGTACTTGGTGTAGAAAGAAGATCAATTGGGAAACAGATGTTTGCAAGGGCCCATCTGTTAAACTGTTAGCCATCTATATTGAAGATAAAAATATTATTTCATTTCAACATTTAAGATTGCTTCCAGTTGTGTGAAAGTCCCTTTACTTGATTTCCTCGCAGATTTTCTTTTTATATTCCAGCACTAAAATTGCTTTGGTGTCGATTGTCTTTAATATTGTTTTCTATTTGATCCCGCAACATTTCACTTAAGAAGTAAAATTAGCAATAGGAAAATTTTATATCACTTCTGGAATCTCCTATTCTTTGTCTCTATGTTTACAAAACCCCTAGGTTGACAATTAAGTGTTGAGGAGTTTGCTTAAATGCAATTCCTAAACCCAACAACTTGTGATTCACTATAGTCCCCTTTCTTCAACCCAATTTCTTGCATTGCATCTGGAAGAAATTGAAGAGAATTAATTATGTTCTGAATAAATTTTCACTATATTGGACCTTTTTTAATGGAAATGCAATTTCTTCCATTTTGTAGGCAACATTCTAGTGTTGTACCTATTTATCAAGCACAAAAGAAATAATGACGTAAATTACTATAGTGACATATAAATTAAGAAAGAAGATATTGAAATTCAATTCTATATAATAAAACTTACCTGAGCCAAAAAATAAATCCAGAACCCAATCTCCTTCATTTTAACATAAGTCTATAAGATAGTTAATAAATGACTGTGGTTTTTTATAAATGTTAATTATCTCTCCTTTTTCTTCTTTATCTTCATATGTTAGTTTTCTTAAAATAACCTCATAAACCCATACATGGCTATGAATCTTTCTATGTAGACAATTAAAAGGCATAGACATATAACTATCATCTTTTGTCCAACTATTAATATGGATCGACTCAAAATCATTAATAATTAGTCAATCTTCACAATTAAGAAGATTTGGCTTTTTCTTGTAACATGAAATAGTAAAACTTCAATTAACTTGTACATAAATCATTTTTTTTAACATTAATCAAACATACATTCTCAGCATCTTACCATGTTAATTGAATCCTTTAGTTTGTTTTCCCCTTGAAGCTTGACAATAACATTGCCAATTGTGTGTATGAATGAAATGCCACAAATATCCATAATGGTGATGATGTGACTTCTACAAATCCCGCAACAACTTTACTAAGAGCTTAATAAGTCTAGGGGTCACTATCATAGTCAATGTTTGGGATATTGAAACCATGGGGAATATCTGTAATAAAAATGGAATAATCCCTTTTAGGTATGAGTTTGGCAATGTCTTCAGAATCACCTTGTATTACTTGATATTGAATAGTTTCAATCCCAATCCAAATGAAATGAGTAAAAGTTGAATAAAGTTCAACATTTGTAAGACACTACTTTCTCCGTCTTTAGATCTTCAATTTTTCGATAAAGGTTCTAAAACTATCACTCATCATTTTTAATAAAATAAACAAATATATGCCTAAGTTATAAAATAAAAATAGTATATAGATGAAAAAATGAATGTATAAATCAATATATCTTTTTAAATGCAAGATAAAAATATTTGAATGTTGATGTAGAACTTGAATCTCGATATTTGCGTACAACATCATCCAAAATATCTTCATTCAATAATTTATCCATTTGTTCTTGTATTTTCATGTAAACTTTGTGACTAAATAAATAAAGTAAAAAAGATTAATATAGCGATATGTATAAGAAATACTACCATGAACAATATGTTATATTTAAAAGAAAATTATAATCTAGAAATAAGTAAAAATAATTCAACAAACTTACTTTTGAAATTCCTTAGACATTTCCTCCAATGATAATTCCCCTGACTTCACACGAGATAATATTTCTTTGACAAGTTTTTCATCCTTCACTCCTTGTAATGCTCTTGAAGGTGTGATAGTCATACCTTCTGGAAGCTGCCTCATTTCAGGACCTGATTTACTATTGTTACATATCAATGGTTTAGTCCTTTTGACCTTCTATATTTTAATGCCAATATTCTCCCACATGATAAAAATATCATTAACCAATTCCCATATCTCTCTAGTTCTAAATTCCAACTGGAAAATGTTATGAATACTTCTGAATATATCAGTGTTTACTCTATTGCCTTTTGGACTGATTTTCTCCTCAATTAGATAGCCTATGCCCATACAACATTCGTTTCGGAATTTTATAGTAACATTTACCTTATCCCCACCACATTTTTCTTCAAATTCATTAGGAATAAACCTAACCCTTTGGACGAAAGTCATAGACCTTCTATATTCATTATCTAAATTATGATCCTATGCCATGAACTTTTCTTCTATATCTGATAAACCAACATAAATGAGACATTTCATTGTTTCAAAATGTGGGTTACTGGGATATTCCTCCATCAATTACCTTTGAGGTTCTATAGAATGGTTCCCCCGAAGCACATAATAATTGTATTAAAAACATTTTGACTTATCAAATGCTTTTTTGTTGGGAAATTGAACTGGATCAGTAAGAAGCACATAATTAACCACATGAGCATATGGATTGTACATCATCAATGCCTTCAAGTTGTGAACATGTAGGTGGTGTGGTTTTCTGATTTGATATTTAAATTGTCCTTCACTTGGCTTATAGATGTGTACCACATTAAGTTCAAATATATATCCACCCGCAATTAAGTTTGTCTTTGTTAAGTTCTGTCAAATGGCATTTTATTTTCTCTTTTTTAATAATTTCATCCTCTAAATCATTCATGGTGTAATGATTTCCCTTCTTTCCTTTGAACATTCAGTAGGATCTTTACTGTTTGCAATGACTAGTTCAGAATGTTCAACTTTCATTTTACTCCTTCTAACATTCTCATCATTAACTAGAACAAAGAAATTCCTTGGCAATGTTACTTTTGGTCTTTTGTGGCTCTTCTTCTTTCTAACATCACTTCTAATGTCATCCTCAGTAATGGAAACATATTATTCAACAATAGTTTCAACTTCCTCATCTTCAAAAGTAACCTGTCTACCATTGCTAGATTTATCCGCTATGGAGATTCTTTGTTGATCCCTTGGATTTAATTTTGTAGTATCATGAATTGATATTTTTTTTCTTCTTTGTCATATATTATTCTAACCCTGAGTAGAAAATGTTGACAATATTCATAATATCTTGCTCTATGAAATGAATGGCTCCCAACATAATTGAAATATTTTCAATAAAATTCTGTCAAAACAAAATATCATATGGCAATAAAAACTATGTTATAAAAATATAATGATAGAGATAGAATAACACAAAACCAAGATATAAATAACAATACTTACCGTATCTTGTGCAATTTCATTTATAATTTGTTTACACAACTTTGTAGATCCCTCTGTCATCTCATATAATGACAATGATAATTGATATTTAATCTTGTCATGTGACTTGGCATTTTTGTAACTACATAAAAAACTTCAGTGTTCGGTATCAAACATATGTCTATGACTTTTCCAAGCACCTCATTAATTCCACTATTGTTAGGGATATCAATATATAGATATATCTACAACTGTTGTTCACCTTCCCTATCTTTTGGATACCATACATTTTTTGTATGCTTCACTTCTTTTGATTTCTTCCTGTATGAATTTGTCTTCTTATCATTTGAGGAACTTGATATATTTGTAGTTATTAGCTCAAGTTTGGTTCGTTCAATAGTGTTTTTTGAGAATTCACCTTTAATTTTAGAATTTTTTGATTTGAAAGATTCACATAAATCTTTTTTGATGCCATTTTACTGCAAAAAATATCACATATATAAATTAGTAAATTAGGAAAAATAACAAAAAAAATCTAAAAGTGATACATAATCATAAGTCATAAATAGTTTTGTAAAACATAACCTTTTAAAAACAATTTAAATCAAAAAAATAAAAATAAAAATTAAAAAAATGTAGCTCCCTCCTACCCCACCCCACAGAACAACGAGCTAGTGGGGGTGGAGGCATGATTCTCAGAATCAAGCATCCATCCACATAGGCCCACTGGGTCATGGGGGTGGGGTGGGAGGTGCTGGTGCAACCCCCTCTTGCCCCACCCCCATCAGAGGGGCTACTTGCAGCCCCCTCCCACTCCATCCCTGTGGCCCAATGCACTATTGGTGGTGCATGCTTGATTCTCATAGTCATGTCGCCACCCCCACAAGCCCGATGGGCTGCAGAGGTAAAGCAGAGGGCTCGCAACCCCTCCACCCCTCCTACCCTACCCGCACTGTCCCATGGGCCCATAGGGGTGGAGGCCCGTTGGATACCTATGGGGGTGGGGAAGTAGGGCATTACATGCATCCCCTCCCACCCCACCCCTATGGCCCAACGGGCTCTAGTGGTGGAAGCCCGATTCTATGAATCAACACTCACCCTTGACAGGTTGGGCGGTGGGGTGGGTGCCACTAATAGGCACCACTGGGACCACCATACCCACTGCGAATATAGTGGCCCTCTGTGTGCCATGGCGCTATCAGGTAAGCCTGGGTCATCTAAATTTTTAAATTATAAGAAAAATTGAAATTTCGTTAATAAAAAATTAAGTATTATTTTACTAGAATATGTTTTTGTTTAGGTATTTTACATGAAAATAACAACCCAACTAACACGTAACTACTAGTAAACCTATTGAATTTTAAAACTTGCACACAACAAAAGGGAAACTATCCTTTTAAATCCAATAATCTTCTCTTGAATATGTTGTTGTTAACAGTGTAGCTACTCCACAAAATTTCTCCAAGTCTTTTAATGAACATTGAAAAGCCTTCATGTGACATGAAGAATTGTGATAATGAAATTTATGATATAGCGGAAATTACAGAGTTGTTTTACCACACGGTTAATGTGGGATTAATTTGTTTTTATAAAAAAAATTAACATATAAATCTTGTTATGGCGATATAATAAACTATGATAAAGCGAACATTATGAAATTGTTTTACGTAAGGTGAATGTGGTATTAATCTTTTTATTATAAAAACTTAAAAGATAAATCATGTTATGGAGATATAGAAATTTATTTCAAATGTGTGATAGAAGATATAATAAAATTAACGAAAACATTCAATTGTCTAGTAAATGTTATGTAGCTAAAGTAAAAAATTAATTTAGGTAAAAGATTTAGTTTACAATTTTAATTTAAATATTTAGTTTAAAATATCATTTTCATAAGAAAAATTAGTTAAATATTTTCAACAAATTGTAGAAGAAATTATGGGGAAATACATGAAACAAAAGTTGGAGGGAAAAATTTCGGAAAAAACTTTTAAAGGGGAAACTTTGGAGAGAATTTCATTCTTAAGCTAATATATATATTCATTAGGAGAGAGTTCATTTCTATCATTCGACCTCTTCTGTTTGAAAGGCATGGATTATTCTGATAAGGAAGTTTCTCTTTATGAAGCATCAACATCTTCATCGAGTAACAAATCTATTCATATTGATGAATATAATGGAAATTCTTCCACTTTGATTATAGAGTCAAATATTCTACTTAGTCGTAATACTAAGGAATATGAGAGCATTATTATTGAAGGGCAGGATGAAATTTCAAATAAATAAGGTGTCATGGTTTCCGGTTAGTCCTAATCCTATGGACTATGATCATAGTGAGGATAATATTCATCAAAATGATAATGAAAATGCTTATACATAGGATGATCCAATGATGGAGATGTTGCCAAAAAAAAATTTATTGAGGAGTAGGAGCATACATTTTTGTATCAATCCAAGATGTTCTAGTTATGCAAGGGGTAGAGCAGAATATCTGATGAGAAGAAGTTCTATCAATGCTCTCATTTCAAGCAAATGTTGTCAAAAATATTGTTTGAAACATATGGATTTCAAGTTTGCATTGTAGAAAAGGAAGAGATATTTGTCAATGAATAAAAGCATGCAAAATTCATATTTAGTGTGGTGCATGCAATCTATATTGTCAAGTTGTGATTATCATATTGGGTCTTTATTTATCTATAGAAAGGCTATAAAAATTTTTATTCAATGGGTAATTCTCCTCTATCAACAATCCAAGAAAAATTGGAAAAGGATCCCACATTTTATTCAGAAGTATGTCGTAGACAACAGTTTGGGCCATTATCAAATATTGAAATGTCATAAATGAAAGACTTCTTTTCAAAGCATGGAAAGTGTATGCCAAATAGGGAGATAATACATATTCCAGATAATTTCTCAAGATGAGAAATCTACAACTTTTACAAATAATATCTAGAAGGTGCTTAAGGACATGGTAGATTTATTACATATCAATATTTTGTGAAGATATGGAAGAAAGAATTCAACAATGTCCATATTCCTAAGAAGACAAAGATGGGAATTTGTAGTACATGTGCTTCTCTTAAATAAAAAGGGATAAATGTCAAGGGCAAGAAAGAGGTAAGCATTTATGACATTAATTTTTCAAATTGTATAGGCATCAACTATGAAAACATATTTATTAATGACTTTCTTTTATGTTGTGTAGATTCCATTGTCAAAGCTCTTCAAGAGCATCACAAACAAAAACAACTCAAAGGAAAAAATTGTCCACGCATCAAAAGACATGTTATGATAATCCAGATAAATATTCGGGTTTGATAATTGATGATATGGATGACAAGAAAACAATTCTACCACATTTTGTTCCCACACCCAAAATTTTACAGGAAGAAAATTTTATTCAGTATCATTTGGTCAGTTGTATGATCTACAATGGGAAAATGTTTCCAAGGGTATGCTTCACAACTCCAAAAGTTCATAATTATGCAAATCTAGCAATAACCATAAGTCATGATGTGCTTTTGCATTGGTTTGGTAATCTTCCTTAAGCTTATTATCTAAATTGGACAACACTTGTCTTGAAAACAAAAAAAATATTGTTTTTGGATATCTAAACAGGCTTGTTGAATTGAAATTCTTTTAGAAATTAAAGGTTGGTTTCCTTCTTGTTGGGCACACTCATAATCATATTGATCAAATTTTCACTCCTTTTTTGTTCACATTGAAGAGGAAGGAAGTTGGGAGCTCTCCATCATTAATTGAATGTATTAATAAATCATACATGTCAAAGCCAATTTTTGATGTGTTTGAAGAAACTGTTGACATGTGAAGGTGTATTCTAGGATCGCATGCTCATGAGAAATGCATTGAACAACTTAATGACATTGGCTTCCAACATCAAATTTGTATCAAAAAAATTGATGGGAAAACACTAATATGGGGCAAGAAGTATTCAACTACTACAGAATGGGTGGCATCATTAGGTTTGGAATTTTTAAAGTTCATTCGAGATCATCCAATATTTTCATCAAATATATTGTTATTACAATGGGTTGCTGAGGTTCATAATGCACGTAGGCAGAATATAGATATAAATTATTCTGATTGCGTCAAAGTAATTAAAAAATGTTTTAGATATACATATGAGTACTTTGGTATTGCTGATTCAGTTTGGTGGGAGTCATCTTTCAATTATCAAAGCGATATCATTTCACGAACAAGAAATGAAGATATACCTTTGAAAATTCCATTTATTTGGCCACACAATGTGTCAAATGAACATGAGGAAAGAAACATTGTTGAACAACAACACTCTCAAGGTATTATTAATTCTTCATAGGTAGGAGAAAGTGAGATGCATATTGGTCCCACAAGATCTTATGCATAGTGTGAAGCCATGGAAGACCTTTACAAGGGTTTAGTACAAAATATTAAGGATGGTTGCATAATCGCAGTGCTAGTATATGGAGATCACAATGGCTATCCATTTTGGGTTGCTAAGGTTCTAAAGGTCACTACAAAAAGTGAAGACATTGCAAGTGCTGAACTACATTGGTATGCCACAAATACACACCCATTCAATGGTGTGTACAAGCCAGAGATGGTAATTAATAAAAAAATTGTCAGAAAGAGAAAAAGAAAGGGTACAAATATAAATCGTCACCACACAGACCTCTTAAAATTGGAGGATGTTGACATACTTGTGTATGAATTCAATTTAACAAAGAGAGGAACTATTTGCTTCAATATGATAGAGATCCTAAAGGGGTTGTTACCAGAAGGAACAATGTTGAGATGGGAGTCTACGGAAACGAGTCATAGATCCAGAAGAATTTTGAAACCGGAAATGGTGGACATACATGTGGATGAAGATGGGGCACTAGTTGACGAAAGAGAAGAATATGAAACATCTTCATCTGCATCCAGTCATTCATCTGAAGATGTGAATTCTGATGGTGTGAAAGAAAATATGAGTGATTTTGAATAATTTTCTAAGACAATTTATATAATTGATGTTTACATCATTTCTTGAAATGAAAATTTTGATTCTCGTATGGTGTTAAATGAAGTTATGAGTCATTTTTATGTTTGTTTGATTATATGTTTCAATTATGATGATTTTTATTATTTAGAATATTTATAACGCAACAATAACTAAGAGATATAATTTATGTTTCATTCAATCTACAAGTATTGACATTTTTATTAATTTAGTCATGTAATTTGTCCATAATGTCTTCAAAACTTAGAGTTTTTAAATCCTATGGTTGAAAATTTTCCCATTTTTTTGTATGTTTAATGTTATGGTTGAAAACTATTAGAATTTTAGTGATCTTTAGTGTCATGTTATTATGTGTTTAACAACATGGATGGAAACTAATGGAATTTTAATGTGTTTCAAATCCCATTCTTTTATTTTTACCTTCATTACTAAAAATTTTTGAAATTACACCTGGAAAAGAAAAATGTCATTCTACCAAAATCATTAGTGTGTTTTTTTCTTCAAAAACAATTCTTTTTTGCACACAAAAATTCGGTTTTACTGCCATTTTTTAAAAATGTTGAAAATTGAACCTAAAAAGAAAAAACATCATTGTAGTATACAAACCTTTCGTTTTTAGCATTCTTTTTAATGTATTTTTGGGGTTCTTTTGCTACAGTTCTAATTTCAATGTTTACATTGTTTATTATAAATATATTTATAAATATATTTGTGTGAGTACCATCAATGTAATTATGAAAATGACGCATACACCTATACAGGTCATCATAAACATATTACAAAAAAAATGTGTAAATGAAATAAAATTTATTTAAGTGACAGTTAAGGTACATGAGGCAAGAATCTAACCAACTTTAGGGAGCCCTAACTAATTCGAAATTAAAACCAAATAATAAAGAAAGAAAGAGAAACAATGAAGGTTAAGAAGACGAATTGAAGGGAAACACCAAGAGTAGATAATAGCAAAATGAACTTGGTCATGTGCACAATACATTAATGACGGCAAGGCAGACCTGTAGATTAAGAAGAATTGAGGACATAGGTCAATGACTTTCTCCTGGTGAGTTACTGCAAGCAAGATCGTTTCTTTGCATAAATGTCTGAAGTTATACTTCATGGCTTGAATATTAAGTAGCAATAGAACTTTGACTTACTCATTCTGATTGAATAGCCTTACTGTGTAAATAATATTAGAATGAAAATTTTATGTACGAAGCTTGAACTAAGAGAGGGTGGAGGATCTCACCTATGGAATCCCTCTTTAGCTGATTGGTGGAGGTGAATACCTCTAGAATCTTTGGACTAGCTTTAATTAAGAGAGGGTCGGTCACCTCTACAGTCCCTCTTTGGCTAGTGGGTACAATTGACTTATGTTTGGAAACCCTAGACTAGCCTGTAAATGAATAGTTATTTAAGCTACAACGGTGGAGGTTTGTTAGACCTTGGGAATCCTTGTTATTACCTAGTTTTGTGGTCATTGAGACTATCAAGGTTAGTGTTGACAATCTCTTGAAGGGACCTCCCACAGATTGTCTATAGCTGGGAGGAAAAATTACAGACACTGTCCCAGTACTAATTACCATGAAATCCATAATGATATTGTAAAGGAATGTTGGTGCATGGGTAAATCTACAAATACTAAATTCATAATATGTTTCACCATTGCATATAAATAATGATGTATGTTGGGCCACTAGTTTTTCATTATTATTATCACTCTTTAATTCCTATTTCATCCAATTATACCATTATTTATCACGTCATTTATCGTACTTTATCATATAATTTCGTTTTATAATTATTTATGCTCTTATGGATAAATATTATCTCCTCTCCTTTATTTTTAATAAATTGATTATTATGCATGATTTTACCCATCATAGTTTATTAATCCTTTCTCACCATTTTAACCTTCAAGATATTTTCCAGATTGTATATTTGATCTCTAGCTCATCATTAAATGTGCCAACTCACAAATTCGTTGGAATAAGAAGTGACATTTTTACATGGGACATTTCGAGCAAATGGTGAAGAATCTGGAAAACCCAAAACATGGGTTTTGTTTAGAACAAACCAAATTAGTTTTCTAATAAGCAGGTTTCCCCAATTTGATCCGTATTAAGATAAACAAAAGGTTCTCTAAAGACATTTTTCTAGGATTCACTGTTGTGACCAGTTTCCGAATTATTCCAATTGCAATACCAAACTTGACCTGTTCCTATTGAATGTTGATGGAAAGATATTCTAGGTATGATCTTGCTGATCAATTTGTTGTGAATAATCCAATTTTTTAATGGGAATAATATTTTAATCATATATGTTGTAACTTCTCTCTGCTCTCTGTGTATTTAAATCAGAACAGAGATCAAAGAGGGGGGATATTATTATAGGGATTATTAGAGATAAGATAGGATAAGATAGGAGGAAAGGAAATCAATCCTTGTGATTTCAAACTGTAGTTTTAATTCACATACTTGTGTTGTTAAGAGAACACGGTCATATTGTAATGTTACTCAAGTTCAATGATTAATATATAATTTGAGGTAGCTGTTCATTTGCCTTATCTGAAGTAAAATAGTTGGGTTAGCTGGTGGCTAAGGGTCCAACCTCTGGTGGACTTAACTACTTCCTTTGTGCCATACATTTCTAATTCTCGCAAGTGCGATGGTTTGATAGTTTTCCTATTTTATATGATTTTATCTCCTTCACTATTTATTGTTTTCTTGTATTGACAGAATATCCTTGCTTTATATGATTTACATCATTGTCCTTTCATTCAATTTACATTCATTTCAGATTAAGTTACTTAGATAATTATTCGCAATGATTTAATCAACTGTAAAGAGTTTGGCTATTGCTACTGAACTCTCAGATTGATATCATTTCCATCTGGATTGCTTCATAGAGATTGGGCATGATTTAGATTGAATCAGCTAGGAAGAGATGAGTTATTGCTACTGTGCTCTCATTTGATGCTGTTGTTAATTGAATTTCTTTTGTGAGTTGATTTTAGTAGAGGATTGAGATTTGAAGCTTAGATGTCATATTTCCTTTAATAATTACAATTTGAGTTTACTAGATGCATCTATTTATTCTTTTGTCAAAGATCTATACTACATTTTAAGAAACATTACTCTCTGGGATTATAGCATACACATATTGTGTACACTCTTGGAGTAAGAGGACTTTCCCGAGTTGATAATTAATGGGCGATAAATAGGAGTTTTAAAAGGCACCTTTTCACTCCCAACATTTATTTACATATCGTTTTTAAAATAAAGTGTTGCTTCTTTTCTGATTTGTCTTATGTTTTTGTGTTTTAGGTGTTGCTTACTTCAAATTGTAGTTTCCGCTCCATTGGTGATTGAACAATGAGGATCCTACCATGCAAATTCTCACTGCAGGAGGTCACTCTTTGACAACACTAGTCCCGTAAAGAATTTATTTTTGAAACTTGTACATACAATTGCTTTTCTTTTTTTTCTATTTGATTGTATTTTCTTCTAGCACTAGAGATTATTGTTTTTCATTTTTCCCCTATTTTTTGTTGTTGTTCTCTATAGGGAACATCACTTTTTCGTATGCATTTTTTTGTTGTTCTGTACAGGGAATAACACCTTTTTATGTGTATTTTTTTGTTGTTCCCTATAGGGAACAACATTTTTCATATGCATTTTTTGTTGGCGTGTGTTTCCTTTGTTGTTCTCTATAAGTAACAACACATTTTCAAGTATTTTTGCTATTCCTTGAAGGGAAAAACACTTTTTCGAGTGTTTTTATTGTTCCTTCAAGAGAACAACACTTTAAGAGTATTTTTGAGAACAACCCTTCCTTCCTCTTGTAGGATTATTCTTAGTTTATCTCAACCACATTGTCCTAATTCCCTTTCATGGCATGAAGTACACTACTTTTATGACAATAAGATTTATGGATTCTATTGAAGCGAGTTAATATCATTCATGTTATGATTTTAATAGGACAATTCCTTGATGGATGATTCTTTTGAAAAGGGACACAATTATTTATATACTACTTTACTGCATTGTTTTATGTTGTACATGACACCAATTGATCATCTAAATACCATGTTGGTTCCACCCTTCCTAGTTATAATCTTCTTTGTTTGTAATAGATGATATTATGGGTATATTTTTTTCTATTGACATGTTTAGCTTCTTCCACAATCCATACTCTTAAAGAATACTGAGCCTCCCTCTATTTATCATAAAAATATGTAATTACAGCAAAATTTCACCTACAGATAAATGATAGGGGGTCTCATTAAGAGCCATCCTAACATGTTCATAACGATGTAGCGAAGTGACATTCCCACAATGGCCACCACACCAGGTTATGATCCACTTGACAACCAAATTATCTTTGGAATAGCAGGTCTCATCACAAGCTAGCCTGATCACTTTTTCTACATCCTAGTGAATGGTAGCATGGTTATCTCATTACTGTGCTAGCACATTGATCTCTTCTATAGAACATCACTGGAACTCTCCATTTATAAATTGAAGATCTTGGCTCATACGGGTTAAAAACCAACCCTGCCGAGGCTATGGATGTCTGCTAGTAGTAGAGGCTCTGCTTATGGTATTGAATTTATATCTTATAGGCAATTATTTTTATAATACCCTTTTCTTATTCTCTCTTTTTATCAAAGAAGTTATTTCCTTAATTTTTCCTTGTTTTGAACCTTTATGCATGAGAAATTGTTTTCTAATCAACCACATTATTTTCAGCTAGAATACCATCATCAAAGCATATTTTTGGTATATTTTTGTCATTTTTCTTTTTCGTATAACTTATCATCAATCCAAAGCATCCTATCTCTTATTCATAACTATGTTTACACACTCTACTTTCATTATAACCATAACTCTCGCCCTAATGTCATTGATATGTGTACTTTGCTTCATTTACTGTTGTATTGTTCATTCCCTTGCCTTGCTATCAACACAACACCTTTCACATGTTTTATGGTCATCGAATCCCTTTTCCACTTGGAGAGGGGAATGTATGCATTATGGGATAGCATGCGATATAATTACTGGACTCTTCCATAACTTGATGATTTGACAAAATATTAGTATTGCATTTCTACAAAAGTTTTTATGATTGAAAATCTTTCATGCATATTATTTGTTATTATTCAAAACTAAAACAGTGGATTCAAGAAAACTGAATGCCGAATAGTTATTTGTTTATAGGAGAACAACAAGTTTGGGCAGAATTCTATTCGCATCATGACCATACTATTGCAACTAACAGATGAGGCTCGATAAATTTGCGAATGCGAACAATTATTCAGACATGATGTGCTTGCCTGGACTACACCTTTTGCATCACTTTTAGTATCTGCTCAGCCTATGTCAGATTCAACAAATGCCAGTCCATACATGTCATTCCACATTTTTCTTTTAGGAGGTAAAACTTGAGGTAAAATAGCAAAATTTTCTGATTTATTACGAATTTAGGAAAATTTTATGAAAATCCATTGAGCATTATTTACCATCATTCATCCCACATCTTTACACTTCCCATTTTTCAAAGACATAGATTCCTTCAGTTTAGAGGTGTGTGTCTTTCATTTATTTATTTATAATGACCATGTCATTTATATTCTTTATCATCCATTGATCTTCTTATTCATTCTCAACACCTCCCTTATTCCATGTTGTTTTACACCAACCATAGATTTCAACAGATGGTAGCAACCACCGCAATTTGTTTCCTAGCATTGCTTGAGGGCATGCTAATTCTCCAGTTTGGGGGAGGAATTGTTACACATGATGAATGTTTTCTACTTTCTTTCTCATTTAAGGCACACAATTTCATTTTTATACAGTGCGGAAATTGATTGGTGTATATCTTTAAAACTATGATCTAAATTTTTGTGATTTTTGGATAACAAAGAGGTACCACTAAAATACACAAACCCAAAAAATTTCAAGTTAAATTAGTTTGCGAGATTTCAAAAATCATGCATTGTCACCTGCAACCATTTTTCTTATATATCATGATCCCTGCATCAAAACGATCTGATTTTTTCATTAGAGAAGTATTAATATAATAGAAATCTACTTGCAAAATTTCAGCAAAATATGGTTTGTAGTTTTTTAGAAAATGGTTAACGAAGTTTGTTGTTACTTATATCATATTTTGCTGCAACTTCATCTACATATAGTTAAATGTCAACGTAAAAATTGTTAGACCTTCATCAACACTGTTAAAATTGAATATTCATTATTTGAGGAAGAATTTATTTGTTCCATCCATTTCATAAGTTGGGATAACCAATTTTTGTATTATTGCTTGGTTAATACAGAGGCTTTGGGTTGCATGAGGGCATGCAATATATTCAGTTTGGGGGTATGTTGGGCTACTAGTTTGTCATTATTATTATCACTCTTTAACCCCTATTTCATCCATTTCTACCATTATTTATCAACTCATTTATCGTACTTTATCATATAATTCTGTTTTATAATTATGTATGCTCTTATGGATAAATATTATTTCTTCTCCTTTATTTTTAATAAATTGATTATTATGCATGTTTTTACCAATGATGGTTTATTAATAAATTTTGTTGTAACTTCACTCGCCATTTTAGCCTCGAACATATTTTCTAGATTGCAAATGTGATCTCCAACTCATCATTAAATGTTCCAACTTGGAAATTCACTAGAATACGAAGTGACTGTTTTGCATTGGACATTTCGGGAAAATGGAGAAGAATCTGGAATTCAAGGAACATAAGAATTAAATCAGAATTAAAAGAAACATAAGGTTCTATAAAGACATTTTTCTCGGATTTCTGTTCCGGCCGGTTTCTAAATTATTCCAATTGTGATACCAAATTTGACCTGTTCCTGTTGAGTGTCGATGGAAAGATGTTTTAGATACGATCTTGCTAATCAATTTGTTGTGAACAATCCAGTTTTATAATGGGAATGATATTGTAATCATATTTGTTGTAACTTCTCTTTCTCTTTGTGTATTTAAATCAGAACAGAGTTCAAGGAGGGGGGAGATTATTATAGCGATTATTAGAGATAGGAGGAAAGGGAAACAATTGTCGTGATTTCAAACTATCTCAAACTATTATTTTAATTTACAGACTTGTGTTTTCAAGAGAACATGATCATATTGTAATGTTACTCAAGTTCATTGATTAATATATAATTTGAGGTTGTAGTTCATTCACCTTATCTGAAGTAAACTAGCAGTGTTCGCTGGTGGCTAAGGGCCTAGCCTCTGGTGGATTTAACAACTTCCTTTGTGCCATACATTTCTGATTGTCACAAGTGTGATGGTTTGATAGTTTTCCTATTTTATGAAATTTTATCTCCTTCGTTGTTTATTGTTTTCTTGTGTTGACAGAATATATTTTCTTTATATCATGTACAACACTGTTGTTTGATTCAATTTACATTCACTGCAGATTAAGTTACTTAGATAATATTCAGATTGATTTAATCAACTATAAAGACTTTGTTTATTTCCATTGAACTCTCAAATTGGTATCATTTCCATCTGGATTGCCTCGTAGAGATTGGGCATGATTTAGATTGAAACAACTAGGAAGAGATGAGTTATTGCTACTGTACTCTTGGTCTCTCACTTAAATGTAACTTATTCTAATTTATTAAGAATTATGATCTTTGGGATTACTTTTTATATGGTGTGTGATTGTGGATAAACTCTAATGAAATAGAGTAAGATCACAAGAAAGAAAATGTCTGTGATAT
>APFE030125174.1:33426-52411 GCA_000404065.3 Pinus taeda | reverse complement strand
CCTTTTGTAATAGTGATACAACATGTAGGTCAAAATATTTCTCCATCTGTAGTATCCAATTTACTAGATCCTTGCCATCAAACTTTCGCATCTCGCTATTTCTTGATTTTAGGAGCTTGATCTTGAAACGACTGTAAGTCTGTAATTTCAGATCTTCTAGTTCTAAAATTGCAATCTACAGTAGCCTTTTGCATCCTCTTTCCAATGCCACTAGTCTGATCTAACTTGGATTCTCCCAGGAAGTGTTATTCCAAATCTCCCACGGTGACCTGATTATAGACTAGTTCAGTAGAGTGAACTTGTACGACGTGCCACGTGTCACTATTTCAACCTTTGGATCTGAAAAATGTATACAAGAAACCTAAGTATGTCCTCATTCTGTAACTTCTTAAAAAATTTCAATCTGATGCTCAAAATAAAAGTTATAACTATTTTCCCTAGGTCACCTATTTGGAACTTAATTCAAGAGTCTGCAAAAACACCAACTTCCTCAGATCATATCGCCACAAATATAGCGTAGAAAGCTCTAAAATTTGGACCCAAGGTTCAGTGTAATTTCCTCTGAAATGGGTTTTCTTGTTCACTTCTGAAACATCACATAAAACAAGTTATAGCAAAAATTCCACGATGACCTATTTGGAGCAACGAAACCCTAGAATCCAAAGCTTTGATACCAAATGTTATGAAACCAGCTCACATTTGACTCATTTAGCAGTAGTATTTCACCTTCAAATCATCCTAATTCAAGCAAAACTTGCACTAGTAACCCTTACTCTCGACTAGATGAAGGTGTTACAAAACACACCACCTCCCTTGATGTGTAGGGAAGGCATGTCACCACCACTTGTCTTCGTGACTCGATGTGTTATGTGTATTAATACTCTTCACACTAGTAGTATGGGGACCTAACGTGAATCCAACCATATCTCGTAATGAATTGGTTGGAATTACCACTCCTCAAACTATCAAGATAGAAGGACATGTCAAGAAAAAAAAATTCAAGAAGTGAAAGATCACATCAAGCATCAAGAAATGAATCTGACCATATCTTGTAAGGCATTGGAAGGAATCACCACTCCTCAAACTCTCAAGTTAGAAGGACATATAAAGAAGAAAAAAATTCAGTTAGTGAAATATCACATCAAGCATCAACAACAAGTTCTCCAACTTCTAAAGGATAATGCCCCTATGGTGCAGAGTCAAATGAAATAGCACGTAGGTCAAGATCGCAATGAATTTTTTTTTCATGTAGGTGATTGGATATTTTTATGGCTACATATCAAGCAACCTATTTATGAGAAGGAAATGTTGGCAATACTACATGCACTTAATAAATGGCAACCTTACCCAATGGGAAGACACTTCAAGGTAAAAATGGATCGTGATAGACTTAAATACTTTTCAAAACAAATATTATCTTGAGAAGAAAAGAAAAATGGGTCACAAATATGTTGGGTTATGACTTTGACCTCATCTACAGTAAAGGGAATAAATTTTTTGTTGCATATTCACTCTCAAGAAAGGATGAGGATGTGGAGGCATTGTTTTACGATATTTCTATTATCCAACAATATTGGACAAACGAATCAAGGGATGAATGGAAGAAGGACAAAGAAGTGTGGCCACTGATTCAAAAGTTGTAAAATATCCCAATTTGAACAATATTGCCAGAACTTGAACAGGAAGAAAATAATATTGGAGCCTGGAACAACCACAAAAAAAAGAACCTGATAGCTACAAAATTGACCAGTTTCATAGTATCTCATCAAGTGGAAGAACTTACCCACTAAAGATTCGACATGGGAGGACAAGAATTTTATACATAGGCATCAAGAACTACTCAAGCATTGAGGAAAACACTTTTTGAAGGAAAGGGACATGTTAGGCCCCTATACTACTAGTGTAACCCCTTATTGTTATTAGTACAACCCCCTTATTATATTGCTATACCCATGTAGTCCCCATATTGTTATTATTGTGCCCATAGAAGCCCAATATTGTTATTATTGTTTCCTTAAATTATTATTGTTATGTCGGCTCTGATTATATTATGACCCCTTAGACTCCTATATATAGAAAGGAGGTATTGTCATTTGTATCATCCAAGAATTTTTCATTTGTGTAGTCTAAAGGAGGTTGCCCCCTTGAAGAGGCTTATTTCTAAAGCGTTGTTCTATCTTTTCTATCTTTTTGTGAGCTAGTTTCATAGAAATGGTTGTTGAGTGAATTGACCTAATATTTGTTATTGAAACAATTATGAGAGGGCATTAGATCAAGTTTTGTGTCAGATGATTTTTCTTTGTTTCATTTATTGTTATTGAAAGTTTCATTAAGTTCTGGTAAGTGAATTGGAGTCTATCCCTAAAACAATGGCACAAAATTTGTGTTCTCGGGCACAAAACTTGCCGCAAAAGACTGCAGTCACACCCTTGCAATGGTTATGCATCTGACTAGAGGCCTATAGTCACATGTATCTTGTCTTGTGCATTCAATCAAGATTCCATATCAGTGAAAAGGAAATGTAACTTAGGGTTTGGACACTTGGAAGGGTGATTTAGACCATGGGTGTCTTGTAGCACCTAAAGAAGTTTGGTAAGGTCTTGTTTTGTTGATTACACTTTCTTAAGGTGATATAGGAGGTTGAATCATATCATAGTAACTCTTTGTCACATATTTTCTCTAGTGGATTGGTTAGCTTGGGTAAGTGTGAGAGGACGGTATTATAGTGTGATATCAGAGCATGGTTTCATTCTCATGGTTTCATTCTCTTTGTGTGATATTTGATACCATAAAGTGGTATCAGTGGTATCAGAGCATGGTTCAACACTTGGACCAGATGGGTGGAATGTGCTTTTCATGCATCCATGTAAGTTGTATATGTGCTTGTTATGCATGCATGGTGATGGTCATTGTTGTTGTTGTGTTGTCATGTAGAATTTGATGATGGTTATGTTGGGATGTGTTATCATGAATGCACGTCGGTTGTATATGCATTTGTTATGCATGTTAGTGTCTATATGTTGTTATGTGTGTATTTTCATGGTCACGGTTATGCCTACATAGTAGGTTAGATATGCATCGTGAATTCATTTTATGTAGTATTTCGTATATTGTTGATAAGCTATGATGATGATATGTCAACTAATATAGAGCAGGAAATGAAAATTATTAGAGTTAATTTGTAGCATTCAATCTCGAGGTAAGAGAAAATTATCCTAAATGTTGCTATGTTGGGAAGGCATGTATGTTGGTTAATGGTTGTTATAAGCATTATAGTAATGTATATGTCTATCATTCTATTATTGTTTTGGTTACATGCACTGTAAATGTTAGTTAATTAATGTCATCATATGCACATGTGTCAGATAGTCATGAATGATAGTAACTTGTTGTTACATGCATTGTGATCATATGCATGATGATTATGGTCATTGCATTTAAGATATTGATGTTATATGTATCATGTTAATATGGTTTGGCCTATGTAGATGGTTATGGTTATGATATTTAGGTATGATTCAATATATTTGTAATATTTTTTCATGCTAACATGGAGTGACTTATGTAGATGTGATAGTCCCCTGAGATACATTGAGGTATGAGTTCCATTATGTCGTTTACTTGCTTTATAGAGCATGTTATTTACAAGTTGTTTGAATGTTTGATTGATTGTATGATATGATTATGTGTCTATAATATTGCATGAAGGAATGGTCTTGTTCTAAGATGATTGTACTAACACATTATGTTCTGAGACAACTGATATGAACTTGAGTGTAAAGTATGTGATAGTTGTAACATTATGACTAATGACTGTGAGTTTATTCTTGATTCTGACATGGATATTAGTCTTGGTAAAGGTTGATTTCAAATTAATGGATATGATGTATTTATATTTGGAGTGTGTGATTGACATGTGTAAGTAGTTGAGGGAAACATGTTTGGAATTAGTGTGACAAGTTAACAATTGATTTATTTATATAGCTAACAATTTCTTGATGTGATTTAACATAGTAAGACTCAATTGCAACAAAGTAAAAGTTAAAAGGAAGGAATTAGGTAAGCATTCCTTTAGCAATGTTTGGAAACCACAGTTCCAAACAAATGACTCTTATTCATGGAAGTGATAAGTCTTCTTAACCTTGATTTTATTTGAGATTATATAGATATATGCTAGATTCATGAACATGTATTTGATAGCCTATAGATATAATAGTTGGCTTCCAATTATAGCTGTATTCATCAAGGAATTAGAGTTTCTTGATAAGTGTATGTGTTCATTTACAAGGCCATGTGCCTGGCACAACAAGCTAGGGTAACAAGTGTATAGTTATGTTTATTTAAGCATTGACAATTATGTCTTCATTGTAGTATCATGTAAGGATCGTGTGGAAAAAAAGACTTCCATGAAATATTGGAGAAGGCTTAGGTTGAGATTTTCCTTGAAGGAAATGGGAACCCATGGGGAGTGAATCATGGTGTTTGTTGGAAATTTTGCGCCTTAGTTATTTTGTGATTTGTTTCCTCCTGATTTGATGGTATTTTATGTATAGTGTCTAGCCATATCTCTTTATTTTTGGTGTCATAGTGTTATTGGTTTTTCATGGTTTTCTTCTTGGTTGCTTTTGGTTCTTATCTTTTATGTTTCAAGAGTCTTAGGGATTGGTTGGGGAATGAGGAAAGTTAATGGAGCTCAATGAGAGCTATGTGGTACTCGACAAGTAATGTAAGACCTAGATGAATCTTGTTGTATGTATAAGGGAGTATGAAGGAAAGAATATGATAGCTAGTTGGATTGGTTGGGTCCATTAAGGTTAATGGATAGTAGTAGGATAGACATGAGAAAGGTAATCAGAAAAGGTAAAGTAAATGGATTTGAGGCATCAAGTGCCTTGGATAAGTTGGGAACTATTTTTCTCAATTTTATGCATGACGTGCATGGATAAAGGGGGTTCTATTAACCTTGACCTTATGGTATCTGGTAATTATGTTATGATCATGATTACGTTGACATCTCTATATGTATACATGTACATATGTATGTACTTGTCTGACTGGGTCATCAAAGATCATGATTATTTTATAATGATATTTATATGTATGTATGTATTTCATTGTCTGAGAGGATCATTAGGGATCATGATTGTGGAGTAATGCTTGCTTATGTAGGTGAATGGCATGAAGAGGTTGCTAGTCTTATGAGGAATCAAGTTCGAAGAGTAAACATAACAAATATATGAGGTCAGTATCATATGGATATTGTGTGATTATACTATATCAATGTTATGGAAGGTAATGTTGAAAAATACATTAGTGGAATGAAGGCAGTGTGATCTGTGGCATGTTGGGGTGGGCATGGATGGTGGAAAGACAATAGAGGTAAGGTTTCCAGGTAAAGATATTGTGCTCTTTGGATATGCACTACTATTATTATGTATATGTTGTACATGTTGTATCTGTGGTGTTGTATACATGTGATGTTGTATTATATATGGCAATATGTATATGCCATTTATGTAGTTTTTTGTAGAGATGGTGTTTCACACATGTTGGATAGGTGGTGTTATGTACAAATGGTACTATGTGCATGTTGAATATGTAGTATTGTGTACATATGGTTTCTTTTTCATGTTGCATATGCAATGTTGTGTACATATGGTGTTGCATGCATGTTGTATATGCAATGTTATGTACATGTTGTGTTGTATGCATGATTGGTGATATGTACATGTTATACATGGTGTGTTGTGTGGATGTGATTCTGTCTACATGTCGTGTTGTGTGCATGATTGGTGATATGTACATGTTATACATGGGGTGTTGTGTGGACGTGCTTCTGTCTACATGTCGTGCATATTGTGTTGTGTACACGTCGTGCATGTGTTTTTGTGCATAAGTGGTGTTTTTTAAATGTTGTCCTAGTGGTGTTGTGTACAACTGGTACTATGTAGACATTATGTAGGTGGTACTATGTACATGTGCTATTGTGTACACTTCATACACGTTACGTTGTTCACATCTAGTATTGTGTTATTGTGTTGCGAGGAATGTGTAACCGATGTATCATGAAATATGTATATGTTGTGTTGTACTTTGTGTATGTATATGTATTATAGTGTACACTAGGTGTATGTGTATGTATTGTGTTTTGTTGTACACCAAATGTACGTGTATGTGTTGTGTTGTACACTCAGTGTAACTATGTGTGTTCTATTGTGGAGTACACCGGGAGTAGGTGTTTGTGTTGGGTAGTAAAGTATGTGTAGGTGTATGCATGTGACCTATGTTGTGTTTACGTGTACATGGTTGAAGATAAGTGAAGGGACTAGGAGCTTGACAGGTTTGGCAACTGAATCATTGTGTTTACAAAAAAGACAAAGGACTAATTAAAGGATAAGTATCAATATTTTATTTCAATTTTATTATGTATGTGATATATGATTCTGATTTATGATGGTTACATGTAATCTATGATTCTAGTTTATGATGATTGTATGTGATTCATGATTTTGATCTACGATGGTTATGTTTTGAGCTAGCCTAATCTAATATTTTTATACATGATTATTTTTTCAAGAGCTGGTTTGGCTTTTTGTGACAAGAAGTGAAGATAAGTTCAAGTGTACCTTATTGACAAGTCACCAATGAGGTATGATTTGGATATATTTCAATTAATTTTGAATATAATGATGGTTATATTCTTTGTATAGGAAAACATAGAAAATATCCATTTCTGTGGTTGAAATTGACTGCAAGAATTAATAGTGTCAGTGAAACGAAATAGAAAAAGCAAGAATATCTTCGAAAAGCACTTCAGGAGTAAGGCCATTGTGAGACACTGGTACCTAATAGTGTCCATTGATTTCCATGAGCATGCTATGACTCGTATGATGGTTTTTAGGAAGGGATATGCCTTGGCTTTTGGACCTTCTGATGAGAGGAAAAATTTCCAAGGGAGGGATCACGTGAGGGACTATGTAGCAAAGAAGGGGATACCCATGGAACTTGGAAGGTGTGTGAATGCATGGAATGGGGTGACTAGATTGCTTGAGGGACTGTATAGTGGAGAAGTGAAGGTTGGGGATGTATTTGTTTTGTTCATTAGCATTTCTAGATGGAACCAAATGTACATAGGGAGTGGGCCATAGAAAAATGAGATGATAATTGTTCACCTAGAGGATGAGTGGTACAGGATTTTTGTGTTGGACACTACATGCATATTTGACTTTGGCATTGGATTCTGGACTTCCTAGGAAGGAGGTGAAACTTAGTACTACCTTCAGGGTGGAGGTCTGAGCCTCTAAATTCCCTTGTTATAGATGCAAGAATCATATCCCTATATTTACTGATGTGCATATGTATATGTGTGTCTATATTATTATAAATAATGTATCAAGATGGATTTATAAATATCCATAGGTAATATGGTTATTTTCTAGTTGAAGAAAATGCGTATAAGTGTATATGTGGTTATTATTGTGAATACCATAATGGGATGTGTTATAAAAGTCTCGTGAATGGTATGATTGTCATATTTTCAGTAGTGGTCATTGTAAATACTACAACTACTTGCGTTACAAAGATCCATAACAAGTATGTTTTGTTTTCAACAATTTTCTAGTTTATAGGTGTCATTGAACACTGATGAAGGTGTTCCCCCAAGGGCGGTGGCTCTTTAACAACCCTGGTTAAACCTCCATGTATGTATATATATATATATAATATATATATATATATGATCAAGGTCATGTGACACATATTCCAAGATGAATGGTGGGAAAAACATCCTATTGGGTGTCACTTTTAGTTTATTATGGTTAAGAAAATTAGCAAAGGAATTAGAAAAGGCTTTGGAAAGGCAAAGAGGCATTAATTCACAGTTTATTTACAAAAATATAGAAAATAGGAGAAAATGAAAGTGAAAGGTCATAGGTTGCATGTGAGGAATAAATTGAATGAAAAATGAAGGAAATTGAAGAAATTAGAGGACTCAATGATAAAATGGCCTATGAGAATCACTTCACAGACTTTTTTTAGTTCCATCTTGGACCTTTATCTCTATTATTTATGTCATATTGTTTCACACTTAGAGTTTCTTGGAGCATTCTTGGAGAATGGCGGCATATTTTGGATTTGGAGAAAGAAGGATAGGAAGAGAGAGAGAGCCCAAGGGAACAAGTGGATCAACGACTACAACTAGACTACTTTAAAAGTATCGAGTTGCATGTATTATTTTCTTAGTACTTTTTTTGCATGGATGACACATGGATGTGGTTTCTTGGTTATGAGTTATCATTGGCCCAGAGGATTGTTTAGATTTAGAGTGTTTTTTCCTAGCTTGGACATTTCTTGGATAGACATGGTGTTATGGGTTTTCCCTTTTGTTTTCTAGTTGGTGCTCATGTTCCTTATGGCTGTGTGTTGAGTTATTAGTTCCTAGAATCCTCGGTTCGACAAATTCTCTGGAATACCTGTAATGACTTGGGTTGAGTTAATAGTCCTAGAAGACTTAGGTGGAAAACTTGTTTGGAGACCTTGGTGGGTTAAGTTTCTAGTCCTGGAAACTTGGTTAGACAAATTATATGGGACCACAACACTAGTTGTGAGTTGAGTTACTAGTCTTGGATCCTGGTTGGAACAAATGCTATGGAGCCTTGGACAGCTTTGGTAGAGATTGATCTAGTGTTGGTTAGTGATGCCTAACCATGAGGTGGAATCACTGGATGAGGGTGGAGGTGGTACAGCCTATGGAAGCCCTATTTTGGTTTTGCTTGACTTGTTTCATGAGATCCCACATTCATGATTGGAATATGGTATGTGTGTGATTCCCTGAAAGAAATATTTTTTCATCTCAGTCTATGGTCGGATGGTATGTTGAAGTCCCTGACTTGGTTGGCATTCTCCTATGTTAATAAGATGTATTTTTTACTTTGATCTATGAGAATATGTATTGATTTTCATGGTGACATTGTGGCTAACTTTCCATGGTTTATATTTTGGCTATATATTTCTTTATATCATGGTTATATGTTGTTTCTAAGATGTATATTATCTATGGCTCTTGAAATTTTTTGATTAGTAAATGAATGGTTATTGAATGCATGACCTAATAGATGTCATTGCAGCTATTATGAGAGGGAATTAGACCTTCTTGATGATTTTAAAATAAGTATGACAACCCAGTGTTCATAAATGTAATTATAACCTTTAGATTACATGTTCATCATTTGTTCGATGAAATTTCTATCATGTCTAGGCTTGTTGGATAGTTGGCATTATCTTTCTGCCTAGTGTCAGTGACTGTGTTGGCATCGATTCCAACAGTCAAGTTGGGAGATTAAGTTGGGAAGTTGGCATTTCCTGAGAGTTAGCAAGTGTTATGGCATTAATTTCAACCAAACTAGAATGAAATTATGTGCTAGCATGATGTTAGGAAAGACAACATTGATATCCAATAGGCTATACATGATAGCAGTAGATGCTAGAATTAATTTTATTGCTGTATCATTCTCAAGGGGAGCCCTATGGTTTTGGTAGCCTCAGGTAGAGAATTTCCATAGTAACAGGTCTACTGGATGAGAAATAAAATGATGACTATGGTGGTTGTGAGTCATAGACTTTGGAGGCGATTCTAACTCAAGAGATAAACTTATATACTCTTTGAGTTAGAAAAGTTAGTTAGTGTTCAAAAAGAGATTTCCAATGGTATATCTAAGTCCATGAATCACGATAAAAAGTTATTGATAATTGAAGTGAGTGTCTTGAAGTCCTTAGAAGCAGGCCAAATTTTATAACCAAAGGAGCATGTTAAATTTCAAAGGGTTAGAATCTTGGGACATCATAAGGGTGAAATCTTTGAAAGTCGAAATATCAAAAGGTTGAATTTTAGAGGTCGAAACCTTAGTACCTCGGAATGTTAGAATATTGGAGCAATCCAAACATAAGCATAGTCAGAATATAGAGTCTTAGAGATTTATTTAAAAAATAAGCCTGAGATATCTTGGAACGAGGGAAGCACGCTGATCTTGAAACTTCAGAACTTTGGAATTTTCAAGCCCTGTAAGTCCTTATTATTGAATTTTTAAAAAGCACCAAGGGTTGTGGGGAGCGGAGATTACAAAGGATTTTGATCAGAAAAGAAAATAGAAAGGGGCCCTTTCTCTCTCCATGAGCAGAAAACATGGCAGGAGTTCATTGGCCCTAAGGAGCTAATAGTTGTAGATGAATTTAGCATGACATGGTTGTGCGAAGGACACATGGTAGGTAGTTTTAGCATTACTGGGTGATGATCTAGGAGGATCCAAGACGACTAATCGAGGAGGATACATGAGGATTGATTTTGGTGGTTCTCTAAAGAGTACAAGTGTCATGGTAAAAAGGCTAAAGACTCAAAGTGGTAGAATCTGCATAAACTTAGAATCAGATCAAAGCACTCATCATCCTGATTCCAATGATGTGAACGACACTAAAACCCAAGCTCATATCAAGAAGTTAGAGAAAGTGAAATTTAATGTTGGACATGGACAAGTGGCAGAAGAAGATGATGTCGCAGAACTCTCAAGGAAAGGGGAAGCGCCAAGTGGCAGGCCACCAATGGCCCTGAATATCACAAATTCCAGAAGGAAGAGGCCATGGCTTAAGGAAATTAACCCCAAGCAAGTGAGGGTTGCGATATGATAAATCACAATTGCAGATCACAAGGAGCGAAGAGTTAAAGAATTAGCCCTAGAGCAAGCCAGGTTGTGATGCGATATATCACAATCTCATGGTTAGGCTGTGATTTTTGATATCACAATCATGTTTTGCAAAGCAAAGCACTTGCATAGAGTACCACCCTGCTCCCACCGATTGCAATTTGTGATGATTCTTCTGGACCCAATATATTATGTACTATCCTCTAATAGCCTGTCGAGTCAGCATTTATCATAGGCCACTTGTTCTAAAGGCATGAATATGTCCACCGATAAAATCCGCTGACTGAAGGCTTCGATTCAAGTGCTCATGTTAAAGGTCGTCAGGATTAACGTGCAGTCAAGAGGTTCTAGAGGTTTCTCCATATATGAAAATTTTCCCACTTACATGCTATCCTAGGCCCAAGAACCTTGGTGTAGGAATTGTTGCTTGCTACTCTTTTCATTTTTTCAAGAACTGCCTCGAGATTGAGGAGTTAGCCAATTAAGTATACATATTGGACTATTAGGACAAGAAAAGGGGAGAGATAGGCATAGTAGTTTAGAAACCAATGTGTATAGTAGTAACCCGACCTAGAAATAGGTCATAACCTCGTCTTGAGGAGCAGGGAGATTTCGAGATGGTGCAAAAGCTTCATTTCTCCAAATTCAGTGTTCGGATATATGATTTTGCGTGATTTTTTGCTACGATTTCAGTGGTACTATCTGTTTCTGAAGCTAGGCACTCCATTCTTTGTCCATCTTCTAGCTTGGAGGTATAAGGATTATAAATTAATGTTTCGTTTACTTTTATCTATTTTTATGCCACTTAATGAATGAAGGCCTCCCCATAATTGAGCAAGGCCAGGAGATGTAGTCCAAATTGGATGAGCTACATAATCAAATTTCTATGTCTTGATCTCATGAATGATTATGTATTTATTTTATTTTCTATCTTATATGCTTATGTTCCATGGTTTCTAAGTTCTCTTTTATATGTAATTTGGATTCATGTATAAGAAGAAAATCCTAGATCAAGTGGCATCATATTAAGGCTTAGTTGCTACAAATTGCACGAGTAAGCTAACTAGAAATAAGCCTCAAAGGATGTGCATCATGAAGAGGAGACATGGTAGATGTTGGACCTCATTGGGAAGAGAAGATGTCTTATTATTATTAATATTTACAAACATTAATGGCTGAGTGTGCATCCATGGAGAATGATAAACAAATGCACGAGACCTTCCTACGAATGTCCAAAATTGTGGACATCATGTATGAAGCATATGATAAGATAAGAGAGGAGGAGATAGAGAGGTTAGAAAGTGATGTGTCATCCACATCTACTAGTGCTTATGCATTTTATTCCTCGCCTTTGCGTAATGATGATATTAACCAGAGACTTCAATAAGAGAATGTTGAATTAAGAAGGCTACTATGAGAAGAGAAAGAAGATAAGTAATGGTTGCAGCTTCAATTGCGAGCAATAGATGAGGCCCTCGAAGAATTGAAGTGTAGCAACCAAAATCTTCAGATAGAGCTTGCTGAATTTAGGAGGTTTCTACAAGAAGATAAAGAGGAGAAACAAAGGTTTCTATGCCAACTACAAGCTAAGGATGAGGCTTTGGAAAAGATGAAGTGTGACCCCTGTGAGGTAAAAAGTAATTCCTCGACTCTGCGTATTTTTCTTGATGATTATTTTTCTATTTTTGAAAGCCATACCATAGGAATCAGCTCCAAACTGTTTAGGAGAAAGGGATATGAGGGGAAGGGCCTTAGAAGTAATGAACAAGGCATCATAAAACCCATCAAAGTAGATGAATTACTGTTATAGACATTTTTGGGCACTTCAACCCCATTCATAAATGTCCATAAACTAAGGGCTCCTAAGTCCCTAAAAGTGTTGCTTCACTACCTAAAGGAACAAGGTCAACGGATTACATCATCTCCCACAAGTTCTCCACTAAAACCTGCTCACAAATGGTCAAAACTGGACCATACTGAAAGCTCAATGAAGAGGGTGCGATGCATATCACCTTCCTAATGTACAGGGTGCAATGCATACTGATTTTCTCCTCTGTAGGGTGCGATGGTCGGGAATGGACAAATGGCAGGGACAAAAATGCAAGGTGGAAGATCATGGATTCTTCCAAAACCTTCCCCTCTGACACTTGCCACTCCATTTTCGACCAGGGATGAGTAAGAGATCATCATTCTCCATGTGGCAGGAGGAACTATCAGAGAGAAGACACAAATCAAGTTCCCAAAAGATGACTCACCTCTCTGTAATCATCTATATATGGATCCCTCATCACAGAGATCCAGGAGGCTGGAATTTTATATCTTATAGAGAAGTGTTGTTATTATTCTGGTGTACATTCATAGTGTTGGGTGATCTAGCTTTTCTTGAGGTGAAGAAGGGCTTCGTAGCTGGAGGATGATGCTGGGTCAGAGCACATGGTTGTAATCTTCTTGCTACTTTTCATCTGAATAAAGCTATTCCTATTTCCTTCCATATTCTTGTGTACTTGTTTATATATGCATGTATATGGTTAATGCACATATGATCCTGCATTATTTATGAATTTAGATCTTTGTTTCTTGCATAGTAGTATGTTGATGTGATTCCATAGGTCCTTTTGAAGCTGGGCAGACAAGGAAGAAGCAGCAAAACTCTATCAAGAAGGAGAGGAAATCGAGTGCAAGACTTAGGTTGGCCCTGTTGGTTCTCCTCTCATCTATTTTCATAAAAGGAATCAATACTAGACTTTTATTGTTTGCTTCTAAGATAGCCACCCATCTTAGTGGGAGTAGCAGCATCTGAGTGGACACTATTCCCATATAACAAAATGTCAACTCCACTGGGGAGCGACTAGATTACTTGTTAGCTTATCTATCCTTGTTTCTTTTATAAACATATAGACGGAGCCTGAAGTCAATCTAGCTAGCCTTCAAACTGCATTTGTCATACGAAGTCAAAGTAGACAATGCTACTTCAGTCAATCTCTGTGTTTTGTTTATGAATTAAACAATAGATCTGCAAGCAATCTAATTTCCCTAAGTGGTGGCTCTAGTAACCTCTTAGATCACCCCTATGTTTTACATACACTGATCTTTACTTATTCAGCCTAAACACCTAAACTAGATTGCAAACTATGAGTAAAATCTCGTTCAAAGTCTCGTACTGCTACCATCGCACCTTGCCTTCAAGGCAGCCTGTATGCATCGCACTTCCCGAGTACAGTAGGTGCGCTGCATACTGAGTTCACTGTGTAATAGGTGAGATGGTCAGGGAGGATTAAATTTACCCTCCGACTATGGATTTTTCTCACTGTTTTCAGTCTTATTCAAGAGTTTTGCTATCTGTAGTCAGTGTACTTCTATGAAAACCCCCTTCTCTTGCATTATTCCACCTCCTTAGTGCAAAGAACTATAAATTCTTTTATGTATTGTGCGTCGTTTAGTTCTCTTTTGAAAAAAGTAGCATACTGGAACTGCCATGTCTATATCTGAAAGTGTTGTAGCTGCCATTTTCAGTTTTAGAAAGAAATTCCATTGTTTTGGATAGTCTATTATACAGTTACTATTGCATAGGATTTGAATTATTAGTTTTAAAGTGTCGAAAAACAATTTCCATTTCAAAATCGCAAAGTGTCTCTTGCTTTCACTTCGTTTTGAAAAAGAATTTTGTTGAGTACTGTCACTTTAAAAGTAATTCAGTTTTGCACATAGCTTTCTTAACGTCATTCACACATTAAGAGAGCTGAGAAACAAATACATCCATGTGCATTTGCATTTTGAATGCTTGGATTGATTTTGGACTATGCATTTAGCGTGTGCTCTATGCTTTGTGAAGAAAATATTCTTGACTTTCTTCCCTTTAGTAGCTAGGATTTTCATTACTGAAAGAAGATCAAACGTTTGTTTATCATCTTAGACTGCATTTTAGGAATTATACATACATCACGTGGTGAACGTGAAAGGCAAACTATTAAGCAAGATCAACTTAAAATAAATTCAATGAATCTAACAATGCTTTGGAACTTAACGCACAACATCTAAAGGTCTAAGCTAGAGACGTATTCCGGCGTCGCAAAACCTGGTAACTGTTGCTTTCAGTGCTGGTTGGGTGATTCCTCCACTCTAAGAGGGAAAGTGCTAGTACAGACTTGTGCTCCCACGTACCGTTGAGTATATATTGGGATATCGCAATAAGCTACATCCTTTATCCTTAGGAAGCCGTGTCTGCTGCCCTATCTATCGTAATGCACCGAACACAGTATTCAGGAAGATTGACTGGTGTACCATAAAAAGTATTCTGCAGTTTTACGATTGGTTTGGTAATCCTCTCTACCTAGATCTCTAGAGAAGTCCATTTTTCTCCTTTTGAGACTCCTTAAAGGAAAAAGTCCTTTAAGCACTTGTCACTTCAATATTAATAAAAATCGAAGGCGACTAGAGTCAAATTTTGTTTTTTCTCGACTCTTTAAAATTGAAAAAAAAAGTTATGTCAAAGCATCTAAAATTCATTTAATTCGAAAAAAAAATCCTTTTTTATTTTGAGTTGATCAAGTAATCTGCAATCGTGCAATAAAGTCAATCAAAACCCCATCGTCTGTGGAGACTTACGAGTCAACCGTCGTTGAATCCAGAACCGAAGCCATTCCGGATGAAGCAAACTCGTTTAACTGGATCAAAGTCCCCTATGTTGGTTGGAGCAAGCACTCCAACATCCTCAGAGACTCCGGTTACTCTGAACATTTCTAGAATCCTTGCCTCTATAGAAGAAATTATGCAATAGCAAAAGGACATTACAACTGATCCTAGTGAGGCGGTTAACACTTCTATTCCTGAATTGGCTCCATCTATAGCTGATTCGGAAGGTGTTACTCCCCAACCGTCTGTTGTTGCAGAACTTATATCTTCTTTGGCACCAGAAATATTTTACGGACTTGACGGTCTGTCTCTTCCTCCTGGATTGATTGCCATAGAGGAGATTGTGGAAGATCCTCCATCTAGCACTCCAACGCAGCTTGGAGCTGATCGCCCTATATCCTTCTGCCTCAGAGAATATTCACCCACCCTCGTAAGTTCCTCAAGAATCATTGAGGAATATTTTGGATAGACTTAATATGTCTGAACAACCGTCAACATTAAGGACTGTGTCACCCAACATAGCAACAGCAGAAGCTCCTTTTGTTATTCCGACAATGTTCGTCGGCGTACCATCTATCCCAACCAGCTTTGAATCACTGGATGGAGTCCATCCTGGGACTATTTTGACAGTATGGACTATTCCCGTTTGTTCGTCAGGAATTATATATGGAATCTCTTACATTGAGTCTCGACAAATTGATCTGTCACAAGGTCAATTTGGGAAAACTGGTCCCAAAGGAAAATTATTCCTTTGAGTACTAGATTACTATCATATGGAGGGTTGTATATCCTTCATTGTCTTCCTTGGAAGGACAACCATATGTGAGTTCGAAACAAAATCTGGGTTATGCTGGAATCACAACTAGCGGTTGGGTACCAATCCTATCTCAACAACCAAGAGTTGTATGCTCAATACAACAAAGTTCACCTATGACAAAAATCCCCACTACGCCGACTATTATGGCAGTATCGCAAGTGCAAGCGTCACCAGTTGTATGCCAACCTCAAGTTTCACAGGTAGCAATACAACAATCTCTTGTACCTCTGACACAACCACAGTCACCCACTAGTGGAATGGCACAGGTTCAAATGGGGAACACCAATCCCCATCTTGGTCAAACATTCAATGCTGGACAATAGTCCATGGCCTCACAACCATGGCTGGTGCAGTACCAACAACCGCAATTCCAGTAGGCTTACCAAGGATATGAGTAACAAGTCTTTGCAAGTAATGGGCAACCGTATCAACCATATCATAATGGTTCTGCCCATCAACCTTACCAAAGTTACCAACATCAAATGCATTATGTTGGTATGCAAAGACCAACTGCTCAAACAATTCCACCTTATCCTGGGTATGCTCAACCAAGCCTGAATCAACAGTTGCCTTCATGGCAACTCTAGAGTTACTAAATCTATGTCAACTAACGAACGATCCAATTTCCTATGCCCTTTGGTGGCCGGCGATTCCACATAAACTTCCGTCGGATATTCCTAAATTTAATGGAAATCCCGGCAAAGACCCATCAAATCATGTGATGACCTTTCATCTATGGTGTTCATCAAACACTCTCAATGATGATTCAATTCATCTTTGCCTCTTTCAACGCACGTTAACTAGTCCGGCAACAAAGTGGTATATCGAGCTACTTAGAGCTTTGTTTGATAACTTCAGTACCCTAGCCACAACCTTTTTAACCCATTTTGAGTTACCTATCACATACGAAATAGGCACTGAGTTGCTTACCAATTTCAAACAAATGACAACCACTCACATATCTGTTCCTATTCATGAGTGGCGGCGTCGTTGTAGAATGGTAAAAACATATGTTCCTGATCAGCTATTCGCTGAATGGTTTATTAAGTCACTGCTACCCGCTATTACAGAAGATGTGGAAAAGGGGGGAGTCGTCACTGAGGAGAAAGTTATTGCTCATGCACAATATCTAGACTTGATCTATACTCAGTTTGGCATGGTCTACGATAAAATCCCTGATGCTCCTAGACCAGAATTCTCCATTCCTCCGCCTCCTAAATCAAACAAAGACTCTCATGCCGGTGATGGTGTGATAGGTACGACAAACACTAAAACTGCAAAGGCCACATCAAAAAAGGCCTGCACGGTTTCGAATCAACATGAAAATGAGGAACTTCTACCCTCGGAAGTAAATGCCATGTCAATAGACAAAGGCAAAGAAAACAAGCAGCCAGGAGGCAAGAAGGAAAAACAAGGGAAGAAGAGAAACAAAGGATACTCATCTCCTAGGAAATCTTCTGCGAACCCTTCTGGGAATGCGAAACCCAAATATCCATGTAGTATATGTGACGAGGATCATTGGACCAAAGAGTGTCCATATAAAGAAGAAATTAGAAAATTCTTCAAAAGTTCAAAAACCTCCAGTGTACTAACAGATCCATTTCCAAAACCAAGAATAAATCTGCCTAGCGAAAATGCTTCCCTGTCCCAAGTGCTAATGTTATCAGTCTCAAAGCAACTGAATGATACTCTAATAATGACAAGGAGTAAATATTACGGGAATCCACAGATGTTGAACAATAAGGATAAATATCAACCTAGTAGTTCAACAATGACTTCAACAGAAGTCATGCCACCCATCATTCTTGAATTAACAATAAAACTGCCAAAGGGAGTAGTACACAAATCAACGTTTAATCCTCATGCCTAAGCAACACAACACTATAATATAGTGGGGGATTTAGCTCAATTGCCATCCGCACTGTCGACTCGTGAAGTACTGCAAAATTGTCCCTCCCAAAAGAAAGATTTATTATCAGCAATAGGTGGGATTGACCCAATGGATTCCAATCTTGTATCTTTTAAACATGAAGGATATGAACCTCAATTACCTGCTCAACTAGCTTTCTTCATTCAAGTGAAAGCCCTCAACAAAACTGTTCATAGAACAATTATTGATGAGGGGGCATCAACATGTATCATGTCGATGAGTTGCTGGAAAACTCTAGGGTCTCCGTCTTTGTCGCGATCATCAACAACATTAAAAGCATTTGATGGATGAACATACACCCTGTATGGGACACTAAGTAACTTGCAAGTCGAACTGGGAGGCAAAACAGTAGAAATTGATGTTGAAGCCATCGACGGGAATCTTGATTACCACATCCTACTAGGAAGACCCTAGATATATGCCATGGTAGCTTTTGTGTTGACCTGCTTTAGGAAAATTGCATTTCCTTCCCAAGGAGGAATTACAATCATCGACCAACAAAATTTTCTCCCCAACAGTTCGCAAGTTATAGGAAGCATTCCGATGATCCATGGAAGCCCTAGCATGCTTCATAATATTGGAGTAGGCTTATTAAAAGACCCTACGTTAATGGGAACTTTTACCCTACCACCTCCTACCAATTTGGCGGAAGTGGCTAATGTAGGAACCTGTAATATGTGTCATGTGGAAAGAGTTAATCTTGCGGACAAAACCAACCTCCCTAGAAGCCTAAGACTTTCTAGTGACAAACAAGACAATTAAGTGCAATCCTTCTCTAAACATGCATTTATCACACGAGAAACCAAGTGTTTTAGATCCTACCTGTAGTCCAACGCTGTTGTAGTAGTCTAGCCTCGTCGATCCAGATGAGCTCCTCCTTCACTTCGAAACCTGCATTCACTAACAATCAAA
>APFE030125174.1:19504-33233 GCA_000404065.3 Pinus taeda | reverse complement strand
GACTTATTTGTATTAATAGGAAACAAAAGAAACCATTACAACCTAAGCCTTGGTGTTGTGCAGGTTCCTCCCAGGGTCTAGCAAGAGTTTTCCTTTACTTTGATAAGCTCACCCACTTCCAAATGAAACAAGAAAGGATGATAATATCTCCTCACAAGCTTCTACAAGGAAGTCCTAATTCCAGCAGCATCTACCCTTTAGAATGTTCAGCTTTCAACCTCCCTTCCTCTAGCCCAATGCCTATATTTATAGTGTTCTAGAGGAAGTTATTCAGGTCCAACATCAATGGGATACTCCCTCTTTTGGATGGGGTAGCTCCTCTCTTGATGGGATAAGTTCCTCTTCCATAGGGATGCATGAACCATCTAGAGGCGCTCAATACACGTTAAACAATCTTCTAGAATGCTCTAGAAATGACCACAAGTAACGTTTTTAAGATGAAACTCGCGCCTTTTGACCTTTACAGGAGTACGCACCCATCCCTTGACATACAAAGCGTACAAGTACACAGGTACAATGAGCTTGAGATGCGTACACGCAGGCAAGGTAGAGAGAACCTGCGTACCTAGAGATAAACATGTTTTTTAATGACTTTCTCTCTTTCTTGAAGTTTGACATGGAGAGCAGAGGTATAAGGCTTGACAAGGAGGATAGTATGACTATTGATGGAGCCATACTAACTGCAGATAGTCATAGTGACAAATTTTAGTGTAACAAGTACAACTTATCATCTACAGATAGATGGATAGACAAAGAGGGTCAACAAGATTTTTGAGGACATGTCGAGGATGTATGTCATGCATCAGCAGTGAAAGTGGGAAGTGTGTCTTCCACTGGTGGATTTTTCATACAACAATGGTTATTAGGAATTTTGAATATGAGTTTGTTTGAGGCACTTTATGGAAGGGTTTTAATACTCTTATCGGTTGGGGATATACAATGAACATGTTATTGATTGTACTAGACATGTTAGCAGAGATGGAACAATAAATTCAGGTAATCAAGAAAAATATAAAGGTGGCACAAGAGAGGAAAAAGAGCTATGCAGATAAGAATATGGTGTTTAAGGATTTTTAGGTCTTGTAAAATGTGTACTTCACATCAAGCCCAAGAAGAGCTCCTTGAGGATTGGATCACGTGCCAAGTTGGTATCTTGGTATTGTGGACCTTTCAAGATTCTTGAGAGGATTGAACTAGTAGCATAATGACTTACGCTACCTTTGACAATGAAATTCCATTATGTTTTCCATGTGTTATTTCTTAAAAGATATGTGAAAGACGTTGATCACGTTAATGATTGGTTTGTATTGCAGGTGGAGCTAGAAGGAGAATTCTAGCCGAAACCTCAGTTCATTTTGCAGCAAAAGATGCTCACGCTTCATAATTGAGCAATCAAGCATGTTAAGTTGTAATGGAAGCACTTTGGACCGATGAGGCTACATAGGATATGGCTGATCAAATGCAGGCTATGTATCCTTATCTATTTGATGGTTGAGAAAATGTATTTTGGTATATGTTCTTGATGTTGTGCTTTGGTTATGTCTATATATGCATATGCACGTATGTAAATACTACAACAATTTGTGTTATAAAGCTCCAATAAGTGGTATGGTGTCCATGAAGTGTATAAATTTTCACTGTAGATCACATTGTAATGCAATATACTAAAGCAAAATACTTGATCTACTTCTACAAACAAACTTGCGGAAGCTTAATTGATTTTGAGCAAGATCAAATAAAAAACATATGATAGAGAATGAAAAATCAATCACACATGAACATAGAAGAATATTGTTGGGAAAGCCTCAGCTAAAAACCCTGCTATTTGTATTATCGTACAAGAGGAAATATCTTTGGATTACGCAAAACTTTAGCTCACAAGCTATCTAGCTCTCAGTACAATCCCTCAATGCTGCTCATAGACTGAATAGACACAATATATGCCTTCCCTCAGTCCTCCAGGCCTCCTATTTCCTTGCGTAGTTTCCCCTGGGTCCTCTGGTGCCACCTATGTCAAATTGACCTCTCACACAACTCTCCAAACTCAGAAGTAACTCCGAAATCACCAAGGAATGTATTCCTTCTTCATGCAAGAGATATCCTTAATGGAATATTCCTGCAACTGATAGTATACTGTCCCATCATCTGATCTCAATTGGGTCTCTAATTGAACTGACATGCATGAGTTATTTATGAGAGAATATTCAGTGATCTCAAGTGCAATAGTGACATGCATGCATACATTAACTAACTGAACTCACAATCAGTTCCAAAAACTATTGGAACTAATCTAACTAGACTTAACTCAGAGAATTGAGCTAACTAATTACGACTCAAAATACAACTCATCCTAATCACTTTAATTAAGGGATAGCTTCCTCAATCAAAGGGAAAACGGTTTCATGTCTTCACATAGACTTCATGTTCGATTTTCTCCAACTAATTAACTCAATATGAATTAATTAATTATTTTTCAAATAGATGTCAAGATCAAATTCAAATTAATTCTCAATTTTAGTTCAGGGACTAGCTAAAATTGGAATGTATCCCGAAATGATATTTATAGTAATGTTATTTTTATCACTTTTATATTTAGCATTTCTTGTTGCTATTTTCAACACTCCCTCTTAAAAAGAAAGGGATTATCTGACACCCCAATCCTATCTCTGTGGAATTCGAATTTTCATTTTGAAAATTCCTTAGTCAAAATATCTGCATCCTGCTCCTTGGTTGAAACATACAGCAACAACATGATCCTCTTCACCACATAGTCTCGAAGATGATGATACCAGATATTGATGTGCTTGGACCTGTCACGAAATACTAGATTCTCGAAGAGTTTGATAGAACTCTGATTATCACAATAGATCGTAGTTGGATCCATCCTCTGACCAAACAATCCAACTAGAATTTTCTACATCCCAATGGCCTCACATGCTGCCTGACTAGCAGCCATGTATTCAACCTTTTCTGAGCTAACCGTAGCTAACCTCTGTTTCTTTCTGTACGAAGAAACTGCAGTTGAACCAAGGTTGAACATTCCTCCTGAAGTGCTCTTTAGGTATGATGGACTCCCTGCCCAATCTGCATCTGTGAAGCCCTAAAGCTTCACTCCCTCTATCCATCTGTACCACAATCCATACTGAGATGTGCCTCTAAGGTATCTCACCACATGATTTGCTACCTTCCAAAACAGCTTGGTAGGCTGAACCATAGCTTGACTCAGTTGGTTCATTGCAAAGCCCAAATCTGGTCATGTGTTCACCAGATACATCAATGAACCCACAAGCTGCCGATAAATAGTAGCAGCTACTACCTCTCCTGAAGTAGCATCCTCCTTCCTCCAGTTATTTGCTAGAGGAGTCTGCATGGGCTTGCACTTCTCCATGTGGAATCACCTGAGTATCTCATTGGCATACTTTCCTTGAGACACAAACAGTTCCCCATCCTTCTGCCACACTTCCATGACTAGAAAGTAGTGTATAAGACCCATGTCTTTCATCTCGAACTCTCTTGCAAGGTCCTCCTTGCAAGAATTGGTCAACTAATCATCACCAATCAATATCAGATCATCAACATAAAGAATAATGATCAATGGCTTACCTTTTACCGTGATGTGGTAAAGGTTCACATCTGCTTCACTCTTTATGAAGCCCAACCCGGTGAAATAGACGTCAATCTTGGTGTACCAAGAACGGGGTGCTTGGTTCAGCCTGTACAAAGCTCTCTTGAGTCGACACACATATGACACATGATCAAAGGTCTCAAAAACCTTCTGGTTGCTCAATGTACACCTCTTCCTCAATCTTGCCATTGAAGAACACAATCTTCACATTCATTTGATGCATCTTCCAACCCATCTGAGCTAATAGTGCCAACATCGATCTGATAGATGAATACCTTTCTACAGGAGAAAAAGTCTTATCGTAGTTGATCCCCTCGACCTATGAGAAACCACGAGAAACAAACCTTGCCTTATGTTTCTCAACACTCCCATAAGCTGCTTTCTTTACCTAGCAAAGCCATCAGGAACTCACCACTGACTTGTCCTCTGGTCTTGGGATAACATCCCAAACACTGTTCTGATTGATGGAGTCATACTCCTCCACCATAGCATCAACCCAGATTGGTTGTTTCACTGCTTCCTCAAAGGAAGAAGGTTCAGTCTCTACACACTCCCAAACTAGGTCCATGTAACCAGTGTACTGCTCGGATGACCTCCTCTGTCTGCACTGAGAGGATGGTTGTCCCACATTCTCTCTTGCATCCATCACCAATCTGTCAGCTTCCATTGAGTGTTTCCACCCATCTTTGGAAGACTTTGCATGAGTGGGTGTCTCCACACTCGGATCCTCTACATGTGTCTGCTCCACATCAGTCTGAGGCTCCTCCTCCTTAGGAACTAAAAGTTCCTCCTCTGCATGCAACTTGGGCTCCCTCTCGAGTGATAATTGTATGGCTTTATGCTCGTCAAACTTTAGATCTCTGTGTACCATTGTCCTTTGACTAGTAGGCAAGAACACCGGATAGTTGTGGGGTGTATCAGTGTACCCCACAAGTATCCCCAACTCAGCTGTTGGATCTATCTTCTTCCGGGCATCTTTGGTCACACGGTAATAAACCAATGATCCAAAGATCCTGAAGTGACTCACATATGGTCTCTTCTTGGAAAAGGCCTCTACTGGTGTCCTCATTCCCAGTATACGATGTGGGCTTCTATTCTGCAAGTATACTACTGTATTGCATGCCTCAGCCCACAAATGAAGTGGTAGGCCTTGGTCATGTAGCATCAACCGAGCGACTCCCACAATCGATCTGTTCTTCCTTTCGGCCACCCCATTCTGTTGTGGGTTATGGCATGCCGTCAACTCCTATTTAATTCCTTCTACTGCGCAGAAGTCCTTAAACTATTGGGAGACATACTCTCCACCATTGTCGCTTCGCAAGGCCCTTATTTTCTTTCCATAGTATTTCTTTCCCAAGGCTTTGAACTCACAAAACCTTGAGAATGTTTGATCCTTCTTTTGCATAAAGTAGATCCAACATCTACGAGAAAAATCATCATTAAAAATAACATAGTACCTTTATTTAGCAGTGGACGTTGTAGAGAATAGTCCACACACATCTGTATGAACTCACTCTAGGATTTCTCCAGCTCTACTTTCTCGATCCTGAAAGGAATATTATGCATACTTACCCAAGGTACAGCCTTTGCATGTATCAATTTTATCTAGTTTTCCCTTGGGAAGTCTGGTAGAAATCTGTTGCATGATATTCAAGGCCCCATGGTGCAAGTGGCCCAATCTTTTATGCCATAGCTTGCCAATATCTTGGCTCTGCACCAAATCTGCTTTGGAACTCACTGCAGCACAGTCGTCTACCTCCATCTTGTAGAGATTCTTTACTCGAATCCCAATACTATTGGTCTGTCTAGTGCTGATATGCCTTATGAATGCCTTTCCTTTACTAAAGACTACATCATAGCCTTTGTCTTCCAACATAGCGATGGACACAAGATTCTTCTTCAGACCAGGCACATACTTTACATCAGTCACGGTGAGAGGATCTCCATGCTCCCTCTAAAACACAACCGTGCCTTCACCTAGAACACAGTACTTTCCATCATCACCCATCCCGATGCACATCTGGAGGTCCTTCTCCTCCAAGGTACTAAAAATATTATTGTCGTCGGTCATGTGGAATGAAGCTCCACTGTATAGGTACCAAACACACCCCACCATTAATGAAACCATACATGCGATGAGGGTGAAATCCAATTCTAACTGTGAGGTTAGTGCCTCACCATCTGATCCCTTCGAGGATCCCTTCTTGGATTTCTTCTGTGGACAATTCGTAGCATAATGGCCCACCTCATGACAATGAAAGTATCTTACTTTCAATTTTTCAAACTTCTTCCCATCGTGGGAAGAACTCGATTTGGAATGGGAAGAATTCCCCTTCTGTTTCCTTGCCTTACTTGCTAAGGCTAGATTTTCTTCATCATCTTGTTTTGATGAAGATCCATCTCTGGTGCTTCTTCTTATCTCCTCCTGCATCAGATCCGACCAAAGTCGTTCCTAATTTGGTAGTTTCTCTCTTCCATGTACCGAGTCTTGGTAGCTATTCCAGCTCTTAGGAAGACCGAGGAGAGCAAGACTCACCATGTCATCACTGGCTGTCATGATCCCTACACTTCCAAGCTCATCCTTACAAGTGGTGAGCTTGTTCAAATATGTAAAGATCATGTCACCCTTTTCACACTTGATTTTCCGAAGCTTGTCTTTCAGTGTCAGCTTCCTATAATCACTATTATTCTGATATAGATCCTTCAATGTTTTCCACATTGAAAACGGTATCTCCTTCCCATGGAGACTCAAGACTATGTTGTCTCGAACTCCCTCCAGAAGGCTTCTCCTTGATCTAGCCACACATTTCTTGCATTCTGCCAATTCTTGGGCAGTAGCTACTGCTGGCTTGGGGACTTCTTGATCAATGAAGTCCTTCAAACCGTTGTCCTCTAATACCGCTTCCATGCGATCCTTCGAGGCTATATAATTTGAGGTGCCATCAATGGCATATTCGAGTCTCAAACTGTTCAACGCCATTGGTGAAATTTGAGATGTGATAAAAAATCGATTTCTATAATCATGAACTTCAAACTTTTCCCTTGTCCCTTATTTGTATACTGTTCTTCTCTTTGATCGCCTTTGCTCTGACACCATGTAGAAATTCTCACTGTAGATCACCTGATAATGCAATATACTAAAGAAAAATACTTGATCTACTTCTACAAACAAACTTGCGGAAGCTTAATCGATTTTTAGCAAGATCAAATAGAACACGTATAACAGAGAATGAGAAACCAATCACACATGAATATAGAAGAATACTCTAGAGAAAGCCTCAGCTAAAAACCCCACTATCTGTATTATCATATGAGTGGAAATATCTCTGGATTACACAAAAATTTAGCTCACAAGCTATCCAACTCTTAGTACAATCCCTCAATGCTTCTCATAGACTAAATAGACACAACATATGCCTTCCCTTAGTCCTCCAACCCTCCTATTTCCTTGCGTAGTTTCTCCTGGGTCCTCTAGCTGCAACATGTGTCAAATTGACCTCTCACACAACTCTCCAAACTCAGAAGTAACCGTGCAATCTTCAAGGAATGAATTCCTTCTACATGCAAGAGATATCCTCAATGGAATATTTTTACAACTCATAGTACACTGTCCCATCATCTGATCTCAACTAGGTCTCTGACTGAAAGGACATGCATGAGTTATTTATGAGAGAATATTCAATTATCTCAAGTGTAGTAGTTACATGCATGCATGCATTAACTAACTGAACTCACAATTAGTTCCACAAACTGTTGGAACTAATCTAACTGAACTTAACTCAGTTTTTTAACTGAGCTACCTAATTACAACTCAAAGTAAAACTCATCATGATCACTTTAATTAAGGGATAACTTCCTCAACCAAATGGAAAACTATTACATGTCTTCACATAGACTTCATGTTTTATTTTCTCCAACTAATTAAATTAAGATAAATTAAACAATTAATTTTCAAACAGTTGCTAAGATCAAATTCGAATTTTAATTCTCAATTTTAGTTCAGGGACTAACTAAAATTGGAATGTAACCCTAAATGCTATTTATAGCAGTGCTATTTTTATCACTTCTATATTTAGCATTTCTTGTTGCTATTTTCAACACTCCCTCTCAACAAGAAAGGGATTATTTGTCACCCCAATCCTGTCTCTCCTGAAGTTGAATTTGCATTTTGACAATGCCTTAGTTAAAATATTTGCATCTTGCTCCTCGGTCAAAACATATAGCAACAACATGATCCTCTTCACCACACAGTCTCAAAGATGATGATACCAGATATCGATGTGCTTGGACCTGTCATGAAATACTGGATTCTCATAGAGTTTGATATAACTCTAATTATCACAATAGATCATAGTTGGATCCATCCTCTCACCAAACAATCCAACTAGAATTTTCCGCATCCAAATGGTCTCACATGCTATGTGACTGACAGCCATGTATTCAGCCTCTGCTGAGCTAAGTGCAATTGACCTTTGTTTCCTGCTGTACCAAGAAACTGCAGCTGAACCAAGGTTGAAAATTCCTTGTGAAGTGCTCTTCCGGTCTGATGGACTCCCTGCCGAATCTGCATCTGTGAAGCCCTGAAGCTTTTCACCCCCTCTATCCGTCTGTACCATAATCATAGGATAATATACAAATGAGAATAACGAGACCTCAAAGATAAAATTCTCAAGGGTTTGTGAGTAAATCATATCATTATGATTGTAATAGCTTATTGCTAGTTATTTTGTTTTTTAGATGAGATTATTTGTAATATTTTATGACAATGGTCAAGGGATCGACTCCCTTACAACCATTGAGTGAGGGATGATTACCCTCATGAGCGTTTAATAATAAAATTAAAAGTTTTATGGTTTCTACTCTATCGGGTTTCTAGGGTATATCGATATCTAATGATGTGATCGCTTGTTGCGCTATTTTTATGATGTTGATTCCTTTCATGATGTGATGTTTATACTATCAAGAATGTGATTAAATAACGAGTTAAAATAATTATGGAATTGATGCAAGGTTACATCAGGAAGTTTAAGTTAATATGCTACAAAAGTGAGAGTTAATGATTGTGTAAATTACTTTTTTTTACTAAATATTACTCTACGTAATGATGATGGTTTATGTAATGGTCATTGAAGAAATATGGAAAATAATTCAGAAAGGTGCATGTTGGTAAATGTTGTAAAAATTTTCTAACTGCAAGCATATTCATGCGAGGTTACCTAAGGATGTTACATGCTAGTATTAAGCACAAAATCAATTATTTCCCCAATCAATTTAGCCTCTAGCAAGCAACATCGTTACTAGGATATGTCACATTCCACCAAAGCAATTTTCTCCTAGATAACATGTGGAGTGTTAGCTTTATATCTTTGCACCAGCCTTGAAGCTCCTTGCTCACTCAAGAGTTCCCTTTCTCTTGAAAGTAACAAACCCCTATTGGCTCTTGGTTGATTGATCAAGCATTCTCGTTCCTTAGAATAAATGAATTTCTTAGAAGAATAAAAGAGATGCTTGAGGATGGTGGCAAGATAAGAATTGGCTTACCACAAACAAGAAAGATAGAGACCGATGAAAAGGGTAACAATGATGAGGATTGGTTAAAAGGCGAATATTAAGACATAGATAAGTCACTATGAAAGGCTAAGATAGAGTTGTCCAACCAATCAAATAGGCTCTAACAACTCAAAGGAGGCACTCCATAATACATACACTCAAGAAAGGAAAGAAAGAAACTTAATGAATATGAAGGGATGTTCATTAAAATAAGACTAGCACAAAAGGAAACATATGAGGATAAAGGAATTAAATAAGTAAAAGTAGGAAATGACCTCCATAGACATCCAAAACATTTCCCATGTCATAAAAGTGAATAATGTCCCTCATTGCAATTTCCCAAAATTTACAAGTCGTGTGTGTAGAAATCGACCAACGACCACTAAGACAAATGATGGATGAAATTCAATAGGGCCTTTGTGAGACTAGACTCAATAATGTTCCAAATATGCATAGCATGAAAATCAGAACTATTCACATGATCATCATTATAACATTTGTACTCTCTCAAAAATGAACATGCATCATATCGAAGCTACCTCACATGATCCCACCATTTATAAGCTCTACACCCTCGCTAGGGTGAACCCATGTCATGTCTGAGCTCGCTCTAACTATTCCATTAGCGTGATTCATTAAGTAACTATGATTGCATTGGGAAATATGTGAGTGAGACAATGATTATGCACTATCTTACCAAGTTTACCTCTAACTCTTTGAAAAATATATTATTTAAAAATATACATTAATATTTTTCCTATAAATATAAAAATATGAATTACCATGTTGAACTTTATACCTATAAATATAAAGATTAGGTAAAGCTCCAATTATCCATATCAACCTAGAGCCTTCAATCTGCTATAAATTAAATTTTTTGAATAACAGTAAACATTTTCTATTTAATTAGAATTTATTTATTTTATTATAAATTTACACTAAAACCTCTAAAAAAAAATTAAATATTTGTTTTAAAAATAACCCTAACAAAAATATGGATTAAAAAATACACTAATTAAAAATAAATAATATAATTAAAAAATATTTATTTATAAAACGATAAATAATTGTCAGTCTGGAATTTATCATATATTGATAATGAATAATATATAATATATATTATATAATAGACTATAATAATATATATATATAAAATCAATACATAATTGTATATTATAGTTCTTATAACATACTTTATTTAATTGAGATTATAAAAAAATATTTTTTTTTATAACCTGTAGTTTGGCCAAAATAAATATTATTTTAAATGTAATATTAAGTAACAAAATCTACAAGCTACACTATACTGAATGATAAAATAAAAAATAAAAAAATCCATTCATCACTCAATAAATTTTAATTTTATTAACTTAAGCTATTAAATTAAATTAGAACAATAGTGTGGTGAGGGGTTCCATAGATCTGTAACCAAAACCAACCAAAGCCCTGTTATTATTTTGTGATACACCTGATTTATCCACATTGAATTAAATTATTATTGAAATATTAAACGGTTGTTTTGGCAACAGAATGTGGTGTCGGAGGGACGGCAACGAATACCAACAAAAACATTTAAAAAACTGAATTGGAAAACGTGAGGGGCGTTACCATCGAAACAAATGGTCCAAAGTTTCTGACAAAGTTGCAGATCCACCGTCTCTGCATTTATTAAATACCACACTATCCGATACCTTCTTCACACCGCGTCTTCCTTCCTTTCATACTCCCTCCCTGCTCCCCTATGTTATTGTCTTCCTTTCATACTCCCTCCCTGCTCCCCTATGTTATTGTCTTCCTTTCATACTCCCTCCCTGCTCCCCTAGGCAAATAACAGTATTCTCTCGGCCTCTCCCTGTATCGTAGATTCCGCTTCTGTCCTCAGAGCTTTTCTTTCTATTAGTTCTGCTTGTGTGTCCTCGGAGCTTTTCTTTCTATTACTTCTGCATGTGTATATTCCTGATAAGTGGTTTTTATGTTCGCTCATGGTGCAAGGAGTTGTGCCTAATTCCTGATAAGTGGTTTTTATTTTCGCTCATGGTGCAAGGAGTTGTGCCTAAGGTGCCGACAGAAGAGAGTGGGCACACATAGTCCCTAGCATTTCTTGTGTGTGGGCCGATGTGTGCCCATGTCTCTTGCTGTCAGCTCTCAACGGACGGACGTGTTTCAGTACGGTGGGGATTCTAACTTGTACCTGCAGGCGTGGTGCGCCATTTTCCATTTATTTCGTTAATAGCTTATTCTTTTAGCATACATAGACAGATGCTCCTATATTTTGCATGTATTATTTTCGTTGCTTCCAAGGCAAATACCAAGGTAAGCCGTAACCAGCCTAAATCCACACGTTGCCTGTATTACAGAAACTTGCCTTTCTTTTTCTGCACTTACTCTCTCTGTCATTTGGACATTTTCAGTATTCATCCAGAGCTGTTTGAGTGCGCTTGCGGAGGGTGGGTTTTTCCAATAATAAATTTGACAGAAGGGTTCTTTCTGACAGTCATCTAGGGTTTTCCTAATAATAAATTTGACGGAAGGGTTGTTTCTGATAGTCATCAATATTTTAATATTTATTTATAAATGTTTGCACATTCCTTTAAGGGAAAATAATGTTTGAACGATGTTGTCACTTTCAAAGTTTCAAGGAAAATAATGTTTGAAAGATGTTGTAACTTTCAAAGCTTCAAGGGTCACATTAAAAGCATGTATAGTTGGCATGCCCGCTTACATCGGAAGCGCATGCATTCATGGCGGCTTCATGTTTATCGGTAACAGATCCGTCTGTAGTGAACTCAACGAACTTTGCGCTGTGTTTTGGTCAAATTGCCCGGTATTTTCGCCTTCCTTTTGAAGAGTGTTGTCAAAAAGAGATACGTGTTTTACTGATACTTTTAACTGTCACACGTGTAGGTTTGCATTGTGTTAACATCTAACGCCCTTATATTGTTTTCAAAATTAAATTATTTGCATAGCAGTCCTTCCGCTGGTGCCATAAATTGGCAACGTTAATTTGCAAATATCAGCCGAGACCTCGTGCGTGCAATTCTCAAGTGAAAATCTCCATTTTATATTTTGATTATACGGCTGTTTTTTTGTTTGCAGGTGCGCCTCATTGAAAGCGGTCTCTAGGGTTTCTACGATGATCCAGTTTAGCAGTGAGAGATGAGCGCAATCAAGGTTAAGATGTCCTGTCATCTCCATTCCGTCCTTACCTTTTATTTTTTTTATCAATTTATATTTTGTTTACTATGGAATTATCACACTTTATTGCAGATCGATTCTATTAAAACCTCTAGGCGATATACCTTAAAACTTATGTTATATGTTCGCCACCAAACAAAGGTTATAGCGACTATAACACCAATACCGACAGTAATGTATTTTCAATACTATCGAATATGTAACTTTGTCTTTTCTTTTTTTGAAGTTTTTGTTTTTCAAAAGTTACATCTGTGATGATGGACCCCTTGGTTTAGGATCTATGGAACCATACTCCAAAAGAAAAAAAATCTATGGAACCATACTCCAATATAAATTCCGAAAAGTAAATTATACTCATAATTTTGATATTATTTCGCCTGTTTCTTTAAATCGGCGTTGCAGTCCTGTCTGGTTCGCTATTTGATAATATATATATATATATATATATTATATATATATATATTAATATATATATATATATTTTGTAGGGAATTAATAGGATTGATTTATTATATTATATATATATATATAATATATATATATATATATATATATATATATTTTAGGGAATTATAAGGATTGATTTAATAAGGAAAATTATAGGATTGGTTGTTATAAGGAATTATAATGCTGAAACTAGATGTATATAATTTGTTTTTTTTTAATTGAAAACTTGTTGCAGTTATTTTTTTTTTACCAAATCCCATGGAGGTTGGGCAAATTTTCTTATCCTTTATTTTTTCAAAATGTTAATTTATTTCCGGGATCGTCTTATATTTTGAGGTTTCCGCTGTCTCTGGAAAAAAGGAACTTGATTTTAGTTTATATATTTATTATATTTTTAATATATATACTAATAATTTATCTTTTCAAAGAACGATATTTTCAATATAATTTCTTTTCATATTGTATGTTGTTTATTGGCTTGTAATATTTATTTTGAATTTATATTTGTTATAACTTAACATAGTTCTCTTTCTTACGACGATAAAAATACTTATTATAAATTTATTAAAAATACTTATTAAAATTTATATCTTTATACATTAACATAGTTCTCTTTTCTTACAACAATAAAATACTTATTATAATAATTATTAGGTGAATACAGTACCTATTATCTTAAAGTTGTCTTCCATTTCTTTCTAAGACTATTTATAGAGAACTTTGATAAATTTGTTCACAAAGACGGATGTATTTTAACATTAAAAGTTTTAATGTAATTAGAGGGATGTATTTTTAAAATTAGAGGGATAGTATTTTAACATTAAAAAATAAAAGATTTAAAATAATATTCTTAACATTAAAAGTTTTAACATTAAAAGTTTTAACATAAATAGAGGGATGTATTTTAAGGAA